>PVKA01001574.1:0-143158 GCA_004027165.1 Ctenomys sociabilis
GTGTGTGTGTGTGTGTGTGTGTGTGTGTCCTAATGATTGATCCTGGTCCTGAGTGGAGAGCTTCCTATATGGTTTATACTGCTATTCATGTGTCCTAGCTCCTTATTTATCTTCTGCCTGGCTGTCCCACCCATTAATGAAAGTGGGGCACCTAATCTCCAAATGTTACTGTAGGAATGTCTATTTCTCCCTCCGGTCTTGTCAATCTTTGCCCCATATCTCTGAGGCTGTGCTGGGTGTCATGTTTAAGATCGTTGTATTCTCTCTCCCCAGCAAATGTTTTAACAACATAGCCTTCTTTGTCTCTTGTAACCTTGGTAATCTGAAACTCTGTTTTGTCTCATAATAATATAGCCACCACAGCTCTCTCTTGGTTGTCGTGTGCATGAAGTTTCTTCTCTACTTTTTTACTCCCAATAATTTTTTTTTTTTTTTTTTTTTTTTTTTTTTTTTTTTTTTTTTTTTTTTGTCTTTTTGAGACAGGGTCTCACTATGCAGTTCAGGCTGGCCTTAAGCTCACTTTGTAGCTCAGGCTGGTCTCGAACTCACAACAATCCTCCTGCCTCAGCCTCCCGAGTGCTTTTGTGTCCATACCTGAAGCTTCTGTGGCATTCGTCTTGGTTCCATATTGTAAGCCACTCAGCCCGTTTGTGCCTTTTAACAGTAGAACTTAATTCATTTCCATTTGATTGTTGACAATTACTTCTTCCATTTTTCTATTTTCAACACATGTTATATGTTTTCTGCATATTGCCTCTTATAGTTAGTGAATTTTTGTTATTAAAACATTTTTTTAAATGTATTTAGTACAGTGTCTCATTACACAGATCAGACTAGTAACGATCCTCCTGTTTTCAGCCTCCTAAGCACTGGGACTAGAGGTGCACACCACCATGCCCAGTGTCAGTCGCCCTTTCTGCGTGCCTGGGGGCAGAGCCAGCATAGCACACCAGGAATCAAGCCCCAGCCACTTTGCTCTGTCTAAGCAGGCACTTTAGTCCCCTGAGGTACCTGACCAGCCTCACTTTAATTTTCTTTTTTTTTTTTTTCACTGAATAATTTTAGTTATTTCTTAGTTGTAACTTTGGATATTAAGATTAACATCTTAACCTTATAATAACTTAGTTTGGGTAGTACCATTGTGATTTCAACAGTACTCAGATATTCTAGTCTTACACTTCTTATGTCTTCAACTGGCTATCTAAGATCCTTCTATTTCAGCCTGAAAGTCTCACGTCAGGATTTTTAGAGCATGACTCCCTCAGCGTTTGCTTATCTGTTTTGAATTTTCCTTCATTCATCAAATTTTGTTTTTGCATTATTTTTTACAGGGGCAGGTAACTAGGGAATGAACCTAGTACCTTTGCACTAAGCTACATCCTGAGCCCTTTTCATTTTTTGAGACAGGGTCTCACTAAATCACTAAGTTTCCCGGGCTGGATCTGAACTTGCAGTCTTCCAGCCTCAACCTGAAAAATAGTTTTGACAGATAGATAATTCTTTTTATTTTTTCTTTTTGACAATTTTAAATATGTCATCTTCCTACCTTCTTGCCTCTGTGGTATTTTAAATGGAAGTCAACTCTTAATCTTATTGTGTCATGTAATTTCTCTCTTCCTGCTTTCTAAATTATTTGTCTCTGAGTTTCAGAGAGTTCACTATAAAATATCTCAGTCACCCTTTTGAGTTTATTCTGCCTCAGTTCACTGAGCTTCTCGGATGTGCATACACATGTGTTTCTGCAGGTTGGACAACTTTGGGGCCTTTAATTCTTCAGAGTTTTTTCTAATTTTCTTCTTTGGGACTGCTAAAATGAATATCCTGGTGTATTCTCTAGAGCTCTGTTCACCTTCCTTCATTCTTTTATCTTCCTGCTTTTCACACTAGGTAGCTCCAAGTTTGCCGGTCCTTGCTTCTGACTGCTCAGATGCACTGCTGAGTGTCTGTGGTCTCAGCTCCTGTGGCCATCAGCACAAGGATTTCTGTTTGGCTTTTGTTGTAGGGTTTCTCTGCTGATATTTGAATTTTGTTCATACATCTTGATTTCCTTTAGTTCTTTATTCATGGTTTTCTTTAGCTCATTGAACATATTTAAGTCAGCTAATTGAACATCTTTGATTCTAGTATCTTTTCTAATCCTTTAAGACAGCTTCTTTCAAATGGTGTTTTTCCTAAAAATGGGTTCTACTGTTCTATTTTCTTCACATGTTGCTCAAATTTGCTTTTGTTGTTCAGAATTGAACATACAGAATGTTACATTGTGATATTTCTGAAAATCTGATTCCCACATTTCTTAGGGATTGCTCAATTTCACTTTGGAAGTTTAAGACCATCTGTGACTTTTCCAAACTATTTTTGTGAAGTATGTATTTGTGTGTGGTCATTGACGATTTTGTTCCATTGTTTTTGTAGTTACCCAGTGACCTGCAGAGATCTTCCTAAATGCCTGACTTCCAAAGGGGAGGCAGGAGAATGAATTAAATCTCCTAGAAGCTATGCAATTAAATGAATAATAATGAATAAGATTATTCATAATAAGACTGATTAATAATAATCATTATTCATTATTAATAATGATGATGAATAATAATTAACAAATATTTAAATTTATACTTGTCTCACAGTACAAGACAAATTGCCACTCAAAATTCCCTCCATTGCGTCAAATACACTTATCCCTGTTCTTGGCACTTTCTGAAGCAGTTACAGAAGACCTCTTTTGTGAGTGTCTTTATGATGTGGATAAAAATAGAGTGAATACTGCTGACGAGTGCCCCACAGAAAGGCAGACTCATAGAAACATTCTGTTCTCATGCACCTTGCTCAACAGACCTGGTCCCATATGACTTCTGTTCACAATGACTGTGAAAGGTAAACATTTTGAAGTGAGTCAGGACATCCAGGCAGCCAAGACAGCACAGCTACACGAGGAGGACATCCTGACCTGCTTCACAAAGTGACAAGAATGACAAGTTTATAGCAGTGTGTCATTTATGTAATAATTTTTTTTTCTTTTTTTTGTGGCGGAACTGGGGATTGAACTCAGGCCCTTGCGCTTGCCAGGAAGGTGCTTATTCTACTGAGCCATCTCCCCAGACCCCTGTAGTAATTTTTTAAACACTGTGTTTTTTGTTACATCTCATAGCTTCGCTTCAGACTTTGTGTCCACCTCTCAGACATCAAAGGCAACATCAGTGATCAGAACATAGCTGTAGGTAGCCTTTGGAGAACAGGCTCCTAATTGTTTGCTCTGGCTCCAGCAAGCTGCACCAAGAATGTACCCAGCATTTCCACTACTTTCCTGTGGTGATGGGAGGCTTGGGAGGCACAGTTGATACCTCCTGAAAGGCTGAAATTCACTGAAACTTACCAATGTTTGCCAGCCTCTTCAGCCTGTTCCCCGGGTTGTTGCAAGCATTTCATCATAATCAGCTGCGAGCAGTAGCATACCCATGTATTTTAGCATTCTGAAAGGCTCAGGCAGGATGATCATAAGTTAGAGTCCCGTATGAGCACCACTATGAGACCCTAGCACAAAATAAAAAACGAAAAAGGCTGGGAGTGTAACTCAGTAGTAGGGTGCTCCAATCACCCAATGTTGCCAACAAAACTAATCTCTAGAGCTTTAAAATGTTTGATTCAATAAGCTATAATAATGTCTGTAAGTATAATATCACGTATGCACTTTCTGTGATACCAAAACATTATGAAAACAGTTTGCAATGTATTAATTTATCAAATCCATCTTGTCAAGGTATCTTTAAACTGTCTCATTGATATTTGTACTTCAATAAAATAAAAATTAAAAAAAAGAATTACTAAAAAAATAAAATAAAATGTTTGATTCAGATAGCTTTTATTCATTCAATAGTTTTTTAGAAGAGATATATTTCTAGAATTTCCTACTTTTCTGTCCTCCACCTAGTGCTTACTAGAGAAACAGACTAAATGCAGTGTACAAAGACATTAGAATTTACAAGACTGGCTTATACTGGCCAACCACAGAGTCAGGTATGGTACTAGGAATCAAACTTAGGACCTTGTGCTTGCCAAGCAGGCACTATGCCACTGAGCTATGTGCCTTGCCTGAAAAGTTCTTATGTATTCTGAATTGGAAATACTTTCTCCTAATCTATGGCTTCTCTTTTCATTTTTAAGTGTCTTTTGAACATGATTATTCATTTTCTATTGGTTTTTATTATTAGTAGGTTAGTTGTTTCATTTACTCATTGCAAAACAGTAAATGGATTATTGTTATTATTCCTACTTTATAAACAAAGAAACTAAGACGTAGACGTTTTAGTTCTTTACCCGGTGCCACAACTTGATAAGTAATAAGAGTGAGAATTTGAAACCTTCTGAGTCCATAGCCTCAGCTCTTAATGTCAATTCTAGGTAGATGATCACATGGGGAATGCTGGCATCGAGGCATCGATCGAGGAAGTGCGAATCCACTTCTTCTGCCATTGGCCCCACTCAGTGCCCAAGCCTATGACTGTGCTGCATCTCCTCCCTCTAGATTGGTGGAAGAAGTGAAGGAGCTGTGTGATGGCCTGGAGTTAGAAAATGAAGACGTTTACATGGCAACCACCTTCGGAGACTTCGTCCAGCTCTTAGTGAGAAAGCTGAGAGGGGAGGATGAAGACAGCGAGTGTGCCATTGACTATGTGAGTCCTGGCCCCACTGGATGGGAATGGCCTCATCTTCCCTTGGGCATCTGCATCTGTGGATCCACAGCGACAGGTGGGGCAGGCTGAACATTCTGGAGGCAGGATCTCCCTGGTGCTCTAGACAGCTCAAGGTGTCGGTAGAGTAAACTCATTAGAGGATATTGCTGTTGAGTGCTCAGTCATGTGCAAATTTTGCATCTCAAGGCATGCGACGAAAAGTAAAATAAAAAAAATTTAAAAAGTAAAATGAAACTTGTAGTTCTCCATCAGGAAACAGTTGATCTTGTACCTTCAAATTGTATTAATGAAAATGCAATAAGTAATCCCAAATATACTTTTTTAAAACACTCCTGAGGGCCGGGGAGATAGCTCAGTGGTCTCAGCACCTGCCTTCAAAGTGCAAAGACCAGGCTCAGTCTGAAGCACCAATGATCCATGCCAGCCCTGGAAACAAGGGCTCACCATGCCAGCCACAATAACTGCATATAGTGGCTCACACTTGTAATCTCAGCAGTGAGGAAGCTGACACAGGAGGATCACTATGAGTCCAAGATGCATAACAAGACCCTCTACCAAATAAATAAATAAATATTTGTAGTTAAAAAAAAGAAAAGAAACTCCTGAAAATCGCCCTGGGATATGTTGTTTGGCTGCCAGCTCCCAATAGAATGAGTTTTGAGGTAACTTATTTGGCTGGTGCTTTGGAACAGAAGCTGATGATTGCCCTAGGAATAGTGAGGAGGCAAACAGTAGATTGGCAGTGGTAGTAGGGATCCTTGGGGACTCCTGGGTTTGATGTGGATTTGTGGTTTCATCCAGAAAGCGGAGAGGGTGTGGCATTTCTGGTGGCTTAAAGGGTGCTGCCACTCCCAGCACTTCTTACACCCTGAGAAGCCCCTAGTCCCATAAAAGATGCTGCACTCAGCCTGGGGACTCCAGCCCAGGCAATGTACCCTTTTTGTGCTTGTCTCTTCATATCCATCAACTACCACAGCAGCTGCCCCACAGAACAGCTCTAGGCCCCTGGTTGTACATGTGTAGACTTGTACACAGTGTGCAGACTTGTCCCTGCTCTCGCCTGTGAATGACCCTCACTGCAACTGTACCTTCCCTCCCAGGTGGAGAAGGTAGTGAAGAAGTTGACTCTCCGAATGCCACACCAGCTCTTCATTGGGGGCATGTTTGTGGATGCTGAGGGCTCCAAAACCTATGATACCATCAACCCGACAGATGGAAGTGTGAGTGCTGCCCAGGGCCCCTTCACCTGCTCCTCTAGCTGCCTTGTCCCCAGCTTTACAAGGGCAGGAATAGGGTGGAAAGATAAGAAGGGTGAGTGAGGGGAGGCAGGAGGACTACAGAGGGATTTGAATTTGCTTCAGACACTGAAAAATGGGTTAAAACTCTCAGAAGAAATGAATCATTGTCTCTACTTCACACACAACAGTGATTCTAGTGTGCTAATATTCACATACCCACCATCAGGAAATTTAGACACACTATATCTCATGAGACAAGACTTACTCGTACAGATGCATACTGATGATCTTCTGTTCTGCCCTATCTTGTACGATCACTTGATCCCTGCAGAAAACAAGAGCACACTCAGAATACATCATTTGGAAGAGGTCTGAAGGAAGAGCAATGTCCAAAGTGATAGGCAGGGAGCAGGGACAGATAGGATGGTGTGAGGCCCTTGGGGTTGGAACATCAGTCACATAGCATGATGGGGCCTCCTGGAGCACCCCCTGGGCCTTGGATGGGGAGACAGTGCTGTTCATGGACACCAGGAAGGAGTCACCAGTCTCACACCTCCCACCCCCAACCCCTGCTGCCTCCCCTTGCCATATCCATGGACCTCACATGGTAGTGTATGAGGGACTTTCAGGGGAGAAATGGGGTGGGGGACACACTGGTCAGAGACTGGCATATGGCCCAGCCACTTCCAGTGTCTAGTCTATTGCACTTTAGAACTTTCTAGCTAGACTCACCACATAGTGAACCACACTTAGCTGATCCTCAGTTCATAGCCTTATCCTGGATCTCTTGTCCCTGTGGGGCTCTGTGGGGGTGTCAGGAGCACTCTGAAGGAGGAACACAAGCAGACCTTTTCTCTTCATGCATAAGCTCTCCCAGGCCCCTCTTGGCCAACTGTCCCCTTTATGCCTGCTCGTGTGGTTGGGAGCTCTGTCCCAATG
This sequence comes from Ctenomys sociabilis, assembly GCA_004027165.1. Classification (NCBI taxonomy): domain Eukaryota; kingdom Metazoa; phylum Chordata; class Mammalia; order Rodentia; family Ctenomyidae; genus Ctenomys; species Ctenomys sociabilis. Next base: position 6,866 of record PVKA01001574.1, read on the forward strand.
AGATCTGAGGAGGAGGCTACTGCAGCTGTTGGTGTTTCTGTAAGCCAAGCCCAAAGAGGACTGACATGCTCTGTTCCTACCACAGGTCATCTGCCAGGTATCCCTGGCCCAGGTCAGTGATGTGGACAAGGCAGTGGCTGCAGCAAAGGATGCCTTTGAGAATGGGCTGTGGGGGAAGATCAGTGCACGGGACCGGGGCCGGCTCCTGTACAGGTGAAAACTCAGCACCCCCTGTAGCTAGCAATACCTTAAGCTTAAGAAGGCAGGAAGGAGTGTCCTCTCCTACAAAAGTCTTATTTCCTTGGATCCTGGGAACGTCAGGAAAAGGTGGTGCCCTACGGGGATCATGCCAGACTGACCAAGATGGAGGAGCATAGCCTGAGGCTCAGAAAAGACTTCTTGGAGGAAGGGACTTAAGAAGTGGGATGGGCACCTGCAGACAGAAGTGGCCTTAGGAGAGAAGTGCCAGGTGGAGGTGGGAGTGTAAAGCAATCTTGTGATTCATAAGGGGTACAACCTGGGGTTGCCAGGGAGACCCGGCTGATGTGGATCAGCCCCAACCAGGCACAGAGCTCACCTGCATTGGTTGGCACCAAACGGCTTGGGACTCTTACGAGGGCAGGGATGCAGCTGCTCATGGCTCTGTCATTGTCCAACCTGGTTCTGGCTGCTGGAATCTCCAGGTCTCACATTTTTGTTTTTGGTCTTTTTTTTTTCTTTCTTTGAATTGTTTAATCCAAGAAGGAAAGGGCTCTCTTTCCTTTGGTTCCAACTTACAAGTCTTAGCCAAGGAGTCATGACTGCTTTAACTGATGACCCCAGGATGGAAGGGACCCTGGACAAGAGGTGCTATGCCTCTCAAACCAGGAGAGGAAAGGAGCAGTCACATCTGTCCCAAAGCAGTGGGGTGATGTTTACAGAATCAGGAAGGGTGTAGGGAAGAGAGGTCAAGCAGAGTCAGAGATCACTAGCTCAGTCATCTGCTTTTGTTCTCAGCATCCTGGAAAGGCTCTGCAGAGCACAATGCTGCTTCTCTGTGGTCCCACCTTGACTTGTCAGCTGGCGGGAGAGCACCTAGCTTGGCCTTGAAGTAAAAATAACTTTTGGTCTGTTCCAGAAGCTTAAAATGCCAGGGTAGCCCAGCAGCAGAGAACCACAGAGAGGGACCCACATGGCCTGCTAGACAGAACTGAGAATGTAGGATTAGGACAGACAAGGACGGGAGGGGGAGCACGTTCCACCTGCTGAAGTTTCCAGACTTTTAGAGAACCCATCAGCTGTGGGGAGGCACCAGCTAGCATCACATTGCCCGAGCTGGAGATCAGGCTGAACTGTGAACTTTTAATGCCCAGGCAGCCCTCTGGGTGGTGCACAGTGAGCTTGTTCAATTGCAAGGCCTTCCCCTGGATGTTGTGCTGCCATCTGGTGGCATGTGTCATCATAATACCCACTGGCCACAAGGACAGTGAGTGGAGACTGGGTGGAAAGGTGACTGCAGAGCTTTAGAAGACAACTTCAGAGCAGGCAGACTCTCGGTAGGCCAGATAAGCAGGCCTCCCCAGGCATCTCTTCCTTACCATTGCTTATTATGGGGCTGGGGTTCACCCCATCTCTGGAGATGCCAGCCTGAGGAGTATGACCCCAGGTAGAAAGGTCAGTTTTCTAGCTGCTTGTAAAGACAGAAATGTTTTTCTTTCATCAAAGCTGTCCAAAGACAAGGAAAGCGACCTTTTGAGATGGCAATCTTTTTGCTGTCTGTAGCAAGTGCAGCATAATTGGAAGTGGGGGGAGAGTTAAAAAGCAGTCAGTCCATAGATATTTCAGGAAGGAAAAAAAGGAAAAGAGAGAGGGAAGGAGTATCACACTGCTGCCTTCCAGTAAAGTCAATGTTACTGGCCTGTGGTACAGGTAAGGGAACTGAGGTCAGCACATCTTGAATGTGGCAGGCCTGGGAGTGCTGTCGTGTGTGGGACCACTGATTCCACGAAGGACGGTGAAAGACTTGTGCCACCCTGAAGCTTGTCTCCTACCCCTCCTCGTGTCCTGCTCCAGGTTGGCAGATCTCATGGAGCAGCACCAGGAAGAGCTAGCCACCATTGAGGCCCTGGATGCAGGTGCTGTCTACACACTAGCCCTGAAGACTCACGTGGGAATGTCTATCCAGACCTTCCGCTACTTCGCTGGTTGGTGCGACAAGATCCAGGTGGGGCCTGAGCTCAGTCCACAGTGAAAGTGCTTATATGGGCAGGCTCAGAGGGGAGCTTCAAGGGCCATGTGCTGGCCTGCGCCCTGTGTACCATGGTGGACAGCTTAAAACAATGCCCACTTATTAGTTCAAGTCTCTGCAGGTGGAAATTCCAGCTCAATAAGAGAGTTCAAAAATGTATTGGTCAGCAAAATACCTGATATAAGCAATTTATAAAGAGAAAAGTCATATTTTAGCTCATGGTTTTGTAGGTTCGAGTCCATAATCAGCTTACCTGGTTGCTTTGGAGCCTGTGGTGAGGCAGCACACCACGGCTGTGTGACATGAATGTGTGGCAGAGCAAAGCTGGTCACCTTGGGTAGCCGGAGAATGAAGAGAGAGCAGCCTCCTTCAAGGGTACACCCCCTGACCTAACTTTCTGCTGCACCCCTCCACATACACACATAGCTCTTAAAGCTTCTTCCACCTCCCAATAGCATTGCCCTTGAGACCAAGCCTTTTTAAGTCCAAGTCTAAGCCTTTGGGGAACATTCCAGATCTAAACTCTAGCAGCAAGGAAGTGTGTGGGGTGGGGTGGGCCTATTGTGAAGATCTAGAGTAGAGCTGGCTTCCAGGTCAGGCTCAGCTGTCTGTTCCTGAAAAATGCTGGCTGCTGACTGCCTGGAGTCTCTCTAACAGTCTTTTGCCACTGACTGGAGAATTCATTTTGCTTCCTGGGGGCTCTGGTATTATTCTAGGCCTACATGCCTCATCTCCTATCCTAAGCCCCACTGGGACACACAGCATTGAAGGAGGGGCTTGTAGTGCTCCTGGAAGATACAAGTTCTGCTATTCTTCTCCTGCCCACCAGGGGCTAAAGAGGAAAAGATATGACACAATAAGGGGGCGCCTGCTCCCCTATCTGCTGCCCTGTCACTTCCCACTGCCACCTCCTGTTATAGCTACAGGAGCCTAGCCTCTGAACATATCCTCACCTTTTCTTTGTCCAGATATCAAAGTAAGGTCCCTGTCCTTCCCAGGACCAGGACTCTGCCTTGGCTCTGTGCCCACTAGGCTCAAAATGGAGCCAGAGCTTTTTCCCATCTTGCTTGTCCACTCTGTCACTTCTTAGCATGTCTAAGCTGGCGTCTTTGGCTTCCTATCCAGCTGTGTAGTGAGGGAGTTAATACTTGTACAGGACTTTGTTTCTTCTGGGCCCCAAAGGGAATAGTGTGAGAGCCCCCAGTAATACCTCTACACTTCTTCCAGGGCTGCACCATCCCCATCAACCAAGCAAGACCCAACCGCAACCTGACCTTGACCAAGAAGGAGCCTGTTGGGTGAGTCCCAGGGCCAAGTACAACCATGTGGATACTTTTCAAGCATGTATACACTATACTCACACGCCAGCCCACAGAGAGCTCATAACACCTCCATTATACATGTTAATAGGACAGCCATTCCACTTACCGCTAAAGTTGCTGCTGCTCTCTGCCAGGCTCCTCTAGAACATCATAAGTATTTTGTTTAACTCCCACAGTTACCCTGTATCAGCTTCATGGTGGCAGAAAGAATATCCAATGAAGTTTATCAAGAAAGAATGTAATAAAATTAGAGTGCATAAATATGATAAATAGCTGTATTAGCTGGGTACAAATTATATATATATATATATATATATATATATATATATATATATATATATTTGTAAGAGAAGATTACATTAGTTTACATGGCTAGAGGCTGTATTGTCCCACAATAGCCATCTTCAGGCTAGAAAGCCAGGTAGACCAGCATGAGTCTTGGACTTCTTCTGAGTCCAAGAAGCTAGAAACCTCAGAATAAGAGGCTCCTGTGATGCAGCCCTACTTGATTACTGAAAGCCTGGGTAGTCTCTCGCTGCAAGACTATCTAAAAGCTAATATTTTATGAATTTTTTCATTGCTGAGACAAAGTACCTAATACCCAAGTTAAAAGAGTAAACATTTGTTCGGAGTCACAGTTTGTGAGGTTTTGGTCCCTTGTCAGCTGGCTCCAAGGCAGGGTGGCAGGCAGAGGAGCATCGCAGAGGAGAAATAGCTCATAGCAGGCAGAGGGCAGCGAGGCAGAAGCAGCAGCAGCCTCCTTTTCTCTTTTATGCCATTCAGGCCACAAGCCTTGACTGGTGCCACCCATACCCAGATGGGAGTTTCCATTATCCACCTCCTTAGTTCCAGCATCAGAGCTTTAATCCACATTCACACACCCTAATCCAGCTACCTGGAAGAGTCACCCCCTATGACCACATGAGGGTTTGCGGGGACATCTAGACACAAGCCAAGACAGCTAGAGCTAGAGCCTGATGTCTGTGAGCAATGGCAGCAGGGAAGTGCACCTGCTCAAGAAGACTCGATCTTGCCAGCGTGTCAGAAGATTTGATCTTGCCCCGTATTTTGTTCCACTCATGCTTTCAGCTTACTACTTTGCCACCCATATTCAGCGAGGGCCCTCCCACCCAGTTTGTTTGTTATCTCAGATGCCAGTTATCTGTAGAAATGCCTTCATGGACACATCCAGCAATGTGTCTAACAAGTTTTCTAGGCATCTCTTGATCCGGTCAAATTAACCACTGAGATTCACCACTAAATCACAGCTATGAGAGCTAAGCAGGAAAACTAGGAAAGTGGCCTACATAGCTACCTGAGCAGGAGAAAATGCGCCTTACAATCAGAAATGAAGCACCTGCCCTCACCCCCAGAGGGCCCAATGTAGAGGTAGAGAGAAGAGCCTAATCATCGTCTAGGGGAAGACAGGTCCAGCCCTACTAGAGGTGACGTGCAGTGACCACTCAGGACCCACCGCACCCAGCGCGGTACCTTCCTCACAGGTGCCCACCAATGGGCTCACCCAGGAACCTGCACACTGGCCCCAACATGTGTGAGCTGGAAGGCTCTCCTGAGAAGCAGTGTTCTATCTGCCACTGTCTCAGAACCTGTGTTGAGCACAGAGGAGAGACTGGCACATGGTATCAGGGCTCAGCAATGGCTCAAAGGGAAAATGAGAGGGGTAGGCCTCAAATCCACAGGGTGATTTGTTTCCGTGGGCAGGCAGAAGCCACAAGCTCTTCCTCTGAGAAAGGCCACTAACAAAAATAGCTGGAGCAGCAAGGCTGGTTCTTGGGGCAGCTTAAAAGGAAGGGAGGCCAGGGAGATGGCTCAGTAGAATCAGTGCAAGGGCCTGAGTTCAAACCCCAGTTCCACCAAAACACACACACACACACACACACACACAGAAAAATGTATTGGGTCCCTGTGCCCAACACCCCTCATCACATCTAAAACACCTTGCCAGGGCAGGTTCTGCAGATTCCCAGTCCTGGGTGGCTCAGCCTTTCCTCTAACTGGCAGATGTATGAGCTTTTCAGGCTGCTACAACACAAACATGGAGTGGCTCAATCCGCAGAAAATTGTTGGATCATAGTTTTGGGAAATGAAGTCAGAGATCAAGATGTCAATCCAGTTGATTTCTTCTAAGAACTCAGGGAGAAACCATTCTAGGCCTGGCATTTAGGATATATTCATCAGTTTTCTGTTACTGTAGTGAAATACTGGAGATCATAAACTTAATAAGGGAGCAGGTTTATTTTGATTCATGACTATGTGGAACCTGTTGGTGCCTTGTCAGGAGCCTGTTTTTGAAAGCAGAGGCCAAGCCCCTAGTGATGAGGAAAGAGGAGCAGGTAGATCTGTCATGTGTACCTGGGCTGAGGAGAAGGACAAAGCCTGCTTCTTTTGTACGGCAGGGTCTGCGGCATTGTCATTCCCTGGAACTATCCCCTGATGATGCTGTCCTGGAAGACAGCTGCCTGCCTAGCTGCTGGGAATACAGTGGTGATCAAGCCTGCCCAAGTGAGTAGGGGCCAACTGAGGGCACAGCCTGTGGGTATGCTCTGTACAGGGAAACAGGTGGGTGGAGGATTTGTGACCCTCCAGCCCTTCCCGAGGAAGCTACCCTATGGCAGGAGAGTAGAGGTGGTATTTCATAGGTGAATTATGCAGACCCATGGGTGGGATCAGCCACCCCAACTTATTTCCTCATCTGTACATTGGTAATAACCTTCCTCCACTGCCTGCTTCCCAGAGTGGTAGGAGAAACTGGAGGGGAGATCTGTCATATTTGGTGGACTGGGTGACCGGGAGGCCACTCACTCTGTTTCTTTGGAGCACTCAGGTCCCTGGGGGCATTCACAAAATCAATAATGGTAGCTGGCATTTCTTTGTAATATATATAACAAATTATCTAATAATTTCCATACTTTGACTTAGGCATTACAACGATCCCTCAAGAAGACTTTAGCCTAACTGCTTCATTGTGGAGGGCAGGACACTGACTGATTAAGGTCATTGTGTCCAGTAGGGTCATTCTCATTTGTCCATAGCCCTTAGGTACCTCAAGCCCTGAGAAAAGGAGATAAGTCCTGATGAGGTCTAAGACCTCTGGAGTCAGCTCCCATGGATTCAACCCTCAGCAAAGGCCTTGTGGGACCTGGGGAGTGACGTAACCTTCAGAGGAAACATACCTGGGCCAGAAATGTGCAGAAGCTGACAAAGAATGACCGCGAGGACGAGGGGGCAGGGATTGAAGGGCCTCCACAGAAGCAGAGCAGTAATCAGATTTACAGAGATTCAGGGACAGCCAGATGCACCGGAACTTGGGGAGGGCACCTGCTGCAGAGGCAGCCTCCACTTCGCTGGATGGTCTAGTCTCTATCCTAACATCGATGGTTCTCAGAGTGCACCCTTCTGAGAATGGGACCCTGCTAGGGAGTCCTGTTTGACTCTGCTCCCAGGGCCTAGCATAAATAAACAAGAAATGAACACTGTGCAAGAAAGGATCTGGGCATCGCCGAAGGGCTGGAGCCCTGCTAGAAGTTCAGAAAGCCTTCTTTCCTACCTGGAGCTGCGAGGAAAGTTGGCAATGCCTGCTGTGGTTGCTTCCTGATGCCCTCATCCATTCCCGCTCTCTCCCTGCTTCCAGCTGGCCCGTAGGGGGAGGAAGACAGGGCCCTGGTTCCATACCTTTCCTTACCCTGTCTTCTCTTTGTCCCTTCAGGTAACACCACTCACAGCCTTGAAGCTTGCAGAACTGACATTGAAGGCTGGCATTCCCAAGGGCGTGATAAACATCATCCCAGGATCTGGTGAGGGCTGCTGCGGGGCAAAGGGCTGGGGCTCCAGGGAGCTGGAAGTGCATTTAGTCAGGGCAGGCCCTGCAGGGTCATGTGGTGCCAGAGCAGCTCAGCGAGAGCAAGCATGGGTGACCAAACTGTAGAGAAGAAGAGGAAGGTGCACAGGAAGGACCACAGCTTTCGATGGCCTCCCTGAATGTGTTCATTCTGTGTATTCATGTGCCCTAGAATAAATTACTTGACTTGGGAATTGTCTGCCCAAGTATAAGATAACTTAGCCATAAAACACTCTAGGCTTAGAGTATTTAAGGAGGTAACTGCTTCTTTAGTTTCTTCTGTGTTTAGTGATCTAATTTATTGAACAAGTTTAAAAAATTTTCTTTCTGCCTTTCTTTCTTTCTGCCCTTTCTTGGGAAGATTTTAAATCTCTTGGAACAAGAGTTGTATATAATCATTGTGCATCTCTGTTTTTTTCCCTCTTTTTTTTTTTTTTTTTTTTTTTTTTTTTTTTTTTTTTTTTTTTTCAGAACCAGGGATTGAACTCAGGCCCTTGTGCTTGCCTGGGAAGCGCTTATTCCACTGAGCCATCTCCCTAGCCCCTTCTCTCTTGATTATTGTAATAACCTCGTTATATTTGCCATTTCTTCTGTACTTTTCTGAGTCTTTTTATTTTTATTGCTTTTATATTTATTATCTATTTCTGTATTTTCCTGAGTGTATTTTTTAACTCTATGAGTTGACTGTTTAGTGATTTTTATTATTGTTTTAATGAGAAAAGCATTTAAAGAAAAATTTGATGACACTTCATACATATTATTATAAATACCTCATACATGTTTATAACCCTTATTATTATAAATGCCCCTATATTTCTGACATTTGATAGTTTTTGTCTCAGGGTCTAATTTCTCCAATTTAAGCTTCTGTCTATCTATTTAAGCTTTCATGCTGTTTGCATTTTTTCTATTCTTTTACTTTCAATCTGTTCATGACCTTTAAATCTTTTTATTTTATTATTATTTTTTTTTTTTTTTTTGGTGGAACTGGGGATTGAACTCAGGCCCTTGTGCTTGCCAGGCAAGCACTTACTCTACTGAGCCTTCTCCCCAGCCCCACGACCTTTAAATCTTAACTATGCTGCCACCAGGCAGCATATGGTTAATACATTGTTTAATTTAGTCTGGTAGTCTCTGCCTTTTGATCAGATAGTTTAATTCATTTACATTTAATGTTATTAATGTAGTTGGATTTTCCCATTTACATTTTGTTTTCTGGGTCTCTTGCTTTTTTCCCCCTTTTTATGTCTCCTTTACTGCTCTTTTTGGTGTTAGCTTGATATTTTCTAGATTAACATTTTAATTTATAATATTTTTAATTATATATATTTTTAATTATTTTCTTAATGATTATTCTAGGATTTACCATCTACCATTTAACTTAACAAAATGGACTTTAGATTTATATAAGGCCAGCCAAATAATTTGGTGGACTAAAGTGCTTGCAAGCAGGCTCAGGGGCCCGGGGTTCAATCCCCAGGCCTGTCATGCGGACCCTGACCCTGGGGCACGCTGAGATGGCAGTTGAGACTGGGCATGGTGGCACGTGCCTGTAATCTCAGCTCTTGAGAGGCTGTAAAGAGGTGAATCACTATGAGTCTGATCTAGTAGAGAGACCCTGAAAACCCTGTAGACTCTTCCCTAAAATACAGAAAAAAAGATTTATACAAACTTAATTCCAGGAAAATATAGAGAAGTTAACCTCCACAAAATTCTGTTATCTCTCCCTCATTTTTGGCTCCTACCACATAATTATTTATGTGATATTTACATACATTATAAACCAAGCAATAAATAGCTAGAAATATTATTTTATATAATTTTATACCTACTGAAGAAGATGAAAGAGAAAAGAAAGTAAATATAGACTTACAGAGTTTGTTTTGTTAATGTTATTTATCATTGTATTAAAATTCTCAGGCTGGGCTTAAACTTACAGTCCTCTTGCCTCAGGCTCCTGAGTAGCTGGGGTTCAGGTGTGGGCTGCTGGACCTGGCTCACGTGATCTCATCATTTATTTCCAATTTTCTTAGTTCACGTTTGCAATGTATGCTGATCACAGTACTCATGGGGAATTGGTACATGCACACAACTTTCGTCATCCCTCTCACCTCCCTGTCGCCTTTCTTCCATCTCTTGGTCCCCTGTATTAGCAATCAGCTTATATCTAAGATGATTCCCTTCTCAAGTAAGGCCACATTTTTTTCCTTATCTTTCTTTGCTTCTTTTTATGTGGGGCCTCCTTGTGCAGTTCAGACTGGCCTTCACTCTGTAGCCCAGGCTGGTCTCAAACTCACAAGGTCCTCTTGCCTCAGCCTCCCAAATGCTGGGGTCATAGGTGTGTACCACCATGCCTGGCAAGGTCACATTCTAATGTCTAGGAGTTAGGGTATCAAAATATTAAAATTTGGGGAGGATATGATCCAATCTATAATAGTCCGTAAAATAATCTGCTTTACATGCTTATAACTCCAACTGGAAGCTGAAACAGGGGGACCACAAATTCAAGGTGAACCTGGGAAATAGGAAGATCCTGTAGCTTACTAACAGAACACCCCAGGGTGTGACTCTCAGCATCACACACATACACACAAAAATATTTGCTTCCTAAAGTGGAGAGTTTGGGGCTGGGAAGATAGCTCAGTGGTCTAAGTGCCTGCCTGGCAAGCACAAGGACCCGGTTTAATCACTGATGCAGCATGCTGTGCTGCCCGAGCACTCCAGGCACATCATGCAGGGTATGGTGACACACACCTGTAATCCCAGTGCTAAGGAAGCTGAGATAGGAGGGTCACTCTAAGTCTGAGCTGCATAGCAAGACCCTGTACCAATTAATTAATTAATTAAAAAATTTAAATGGAGAGTTTGTCATACAGTAGATAGATAAGATAGGAGAGAAAGAGAGAGAGAGAAATAGTCTGCTACAAAAATGTATACAACAGGAAAAGAAAAATGTACAAATATTTTTAATATTAAATTTATCAGACACTTCATGAGATTAATACAAGCTGCCTTTGTTATTACATTGATCCTCACAGAAAATTGTGACGATGAAACAATGCTTTTATTTTACTCTTTGGAAAATGAAAATATCAAATAAAAATACCCTGCCTTAATACAGGCAAATAGCTGAACTGAAGTTCTCAGGTCCTCTGACTTCTAGTACAGTGTCCTTCCCTTGGCCCTCAGAATTCCTATGTAATAATATTTTGAATCTGTACATTTAAGAAAGGCCATTAAAAAACTTCATGAAAAAAAAATTTATGGATGCCTGGGAATACCCACACAATGTGTGTGCTAACATCTTTAACTCAAGACTATCAGTATCTGTGTGCCCAAACCATACTCTGGAATTGTGGTCAAACCCTTTCGTCAGTAAGACAAGATGAGCATGACATTCCATGTCCATGAAAAATGGGCATTTGATTAGATGTTCACTGAGTTAAAATTAAACACAACAACAACAACAAAAAAAGACATGCAGGTAAATGTTGATGAGTATAAACTGAAGGCCCAAAGTCGCAAATGTGGAAACACTGATTCATAGGACACCATTTCAATATACACTGTATGAGGAAGATTTCAGGTGACACAAGTTTGCTTTGGGCTCTACAATTATAAGAGGTGCTCTGAGTGGTGGCCCTCAGCTTGCAGGCCTTTATTAGTATGCGAACTGCTGAAAGTCTGCATATATAATTTTTGTTGGGCTCTGTGTATATACCTTGCATAAATATTTCTCAGATAACCTAAGATAATGTTGTCATTATTGCTCTTGCTGGGAAGAAACTTTAAAGTCCCACATGGCTCTGGTCTCCCAGCCCCCTGCCCCAGGTACCAGCATTCTACCCTAGATTTGTACAGCTACTAAAATCAGTGCACTACAATGATAAATCATTATCAGCTAAAGTCCATAGTCTGTATGAGAATTCACTCTTGTTGCTATACATACTATGGATTTGGACAAATATATAATGATGTCACTGACTGGATATGCCATAATTTATACATCCATCTATTGATGTGTCTCAGTTACATTTCTCTCATTGCTGGGGAAAAAAGTGCCTGATGCTCAAACTGAAAGAAGGAAAGGTTTATTTAGCTCACAGTTTGTGGAGGTTTCAGTCCATAATCAGTGGCTCCAAGGCAGGGTGGCACATGTCAGAGGACAACAGTTTGTGGCAGTGGAAAGCAGCAAACCAGCAAGAGCCAAAAAAGGAGAACTAGCAGCAGAGAGCAAGCGATTGCGATCAGGCTATCCACCCCAGGGTGGGTATAGCACTCATGCTCATAATCCCAGCAGTGCTTACCCATAATCTCAGCCTTGGATCATGAATTAATCAAAAACTCTAGAAGCCCACCCCATGACTACATGCAGCTTTGGGGTAACCCCTAGATACAAACCATAACATGACAGATATCCTGGTTGCTTACAACCTGTGGTAATTATGAATAAACTGCCATAAGCAATATGCAGATTTTTATAAACATAAAAATCTGGATTTCTATGGATTCACCAGAATAAATCCAAGAAACAGAGTTGCTGTATCATATGGTGGAAATACTAGTTTTATAAGAAATTGCCATCCTGTTAGGTATGAAGTAATACCCCATCACTGTTTTAAGTTGCATTTTCCAAAATGACAAATGATACTGACTGAGCATTGTTCATATGCTTTCTTTCTATCTGTAGATCTTTTTTGGTAAACTGTCTGTTCATACCCTTTGCCTCATATTTAATGGGTTTTCATATTCCTGAGTTTTAAGAGTTCTTTATATGTCTTAGACACTAGTCCTCTGTAAAATATATCTTTACAAGTATTTTCTCTCATAAAAAGTGGCTTAATAAGAGTGAAAGGTTGGAATGAGTATCAAAACAATTTGTGGAACTTTAACTTGACATAAAGAGAAGATGCAAGGGTCTCACTCCAGATATACCAAACCAGAAAAAAAAGTTCTTGTAGGTACACCTGGCCATATGGGTTTTACGAGTCTGAAGGCAGAGGAGCAGTAGAAAGGAGGGACAAGGGAGGTGAATGAGCCCCAGCACTATGTGATTCACAGGATGGGGAAGGAGTGTTGAGAATGACTCCCAGGTTCTTGTCTTATTGGCTATGGAGAGAGGCTGTTTACTGGAATGGACAGCCCTGGAAAGGGAACAGAGCTAAGAGAAGATTAAGGGTTCAATTTCAGACATGTTGAATTTGAGATCCTCTAAGCTGTTCAAGTGCAGGTGCTTGGTAGGCAGAGGAGGATAAATGGATCTCGATTCTAGAGGAGCTCGGGCAGAGATACAAAATTAGGAGATGACATACCAGAGGATGACATCTGAAGACCTGGCTGCCATCAGCTGAGGAAGTCTTCTAAACTGAGGAGAAGAGATGAATGCCAAGGGCACTGCATATTTTAAGGTTAAGCAAGCACAAGAGATGGAAGAGAGCACTTGGAGAAAAAGCAAACTAGGAGAGCAAGAGTCAGAAGCCCACTCGGGAAGGAGCCTCAAGAGGGAGAGTTCATATTAAATTTAGAGGAGGTGGTGTCAGGGAAGCCCATCTGCTGAAGTCTCATGAACTGGAAGCCTGAGAAATGCAGGAGAATTGGTCGCCCTGAGGGTAGGGTGAAAGTAGGATGAGAAAGTGCTGGCACATGGGACAGGAGTCAGAGCATTCCAAGCAGGAGAGGTAGCATGTGCCAAGGCACTCACTCCATGGTCAGCTGCACCCTTTTGGATTCTGTAGTAGTAAGGATACCACATCCTCCTTGAACTTAACCAGACATCCTTGGAGTGCCAGTGAGCTAAAGCTGAGCACCAGTGAGCTGAGCATCTTTTAGATACTTACCTGCCATTTGTACATCTTTTTTGGTGAGGTGTCTCTTCAGCCTATAGGGTATCCCTGATCAGTGGCAAGCCACATGATAGGTGTATTGATTTGTAGTGGCCACCATGCAAAATAGCAGACTAACAGCTTTAGCCTAAGAGAAAGTATTGTTACACCCCAGTAGGCTGGTAGTCCAAGTTCAAAGTGGAGCAACATTGCTTTTTTCTAAAGCTTTTTTCCTTGGCTTGTGGATCTATCTTTTCCTGTGTCTTCACATAGTTATCTATTTACATAAGCATCCTGATCTGTCTTGCTTTTAAGCACACCAGTTGTCCTAGGAAGGAATACCATAGTGGATTCTACCTTTAGATATAGTCATGGTCTGAAAGTGGGGGTGCAGACTTCAAATATTGAATTTGAGAGAATTCAGTTCAGCCCACAGCAGGACCCAAGACCCAGTGAGCTCCAGGTACATTGAACACACAAGGAACATAGTAGAGAGAGATAGCCTTTGGTGTAGACAGATGAGGGAGTGCTGGAAGGGCTTTTGTATTCTCCAAATCCATTGGGGCCACCCTGAGCTCCCCCCCCCCAACTCCTACTTGCAGGCTCGACCGTTGGCCAGAGACTCTCAGACCATCCCGATGTGAGGAAAATTGGGTTCACAGGCTCTACAGAGGTGGGAAAGCACATAATGAAGAGGTAGGTAGCCAGGGGTGGGAAGGAGAAGCCACACTGGCTGACCGTCGGGACACAGACAACACTCTCATGCCAGATAGGTCCAGCTTCTCAAACTTTGATATACACAGCTGTCCACAGCGGACATGTTCAGTCCAGATGCTGACTCAGAGTGCCTCAATTCTAGAAGCTTGGGGGGAACTGTAAGGCTGCACTGCAGAGCCTGCTCCGACCAATAGGCCCCACAGAGCTCACAGCCCCATAGCCATTGTGTCCTTAAAGTAAGACCATCTGAATTGAGACGTGCTGTGAGTGTGAAATACATACGCAGAAAAGTAAAGTATTTGTAATTTCTGGTACTGATTACTAGTTGAATTTGAAGTACCGTTGATGAGTTATGCTAAACAAAATCTCTTACAAGTTGGCCCTCTATGCCTGTGGGTTCCACATCCACAGATCCAACAGCTGCAGATTGGTAAGATTGTTGGGAAAAATATATTAAACACATCTTGCTTTCTTTTGTGTTACTAGTTCATAAACAATAAAATAGAACAGGTTTTTACATAACATTTACCTTGTGCGTGCAGTCAGACGTATGTATTTGGCTGCTTTGAAACTCACTGAATTTGGTACCTGACACATTTTGATACAAAAATTTTGTTCCAGTACTTAGGATCATTTGTTTGGTATTTTACTCTCAAGATAAAATTTGTCAGTGTCAGTTGCCTTGTGGGACTTGCAACCCTTTCCAAGCAAAACAGTTTGTTTGATACTTGTCATTTTTGGTATTTGTTGTACCTCTCATAATTAATTAACAAGGAGTACCAGGGTACCATTGCATTACTTACCATAAGAAAACTGAGATGATTTAAAGGATATGGGAGGATATACACTGTTCATAAGCAAATTCTGTCCTATGCCATTTTATGTAAAAGATTTCAGGACCTAAAGATGTTGGTATCCATAGGGTTCCTGTAACCATCCCCCAAGATTCCAAGGGACAAGTACATTTGGATTAAATTCACCTGGTATCTTTTCCATGTTCTTTCAATGAGGCTACTAATAAAAATTTTCCAATATGTACATGTATAGTATTTGAAGCTTTTACTATATTTCTAAAGACAGGACCCATCTAGAATATCCATTTACCACTCCTCCCTTAGACATGAGCCTCAAACTGACTGAGGACTGCTTATTCCTGGGTGTGTCACTAATTCATGATATGACCTTGGCCAAACACAGGCCTCAGTTTCCCAACAAGCTTTATGAAGCTCATTTCCTAGGCTCAGGAGTTCTGATCTCTACTGATGAGCTTGAAGGTCAGGCAGGCCTGCACAATGAGGAAATGCAAGAGCTGTCTCCATCCTCACCCTTGCTGCACTGCGCTTACTTTCTAGGGCTGAGTTTCAGCCTCTGTTCTGCACTTTGAGTGATGGATGGAAACAAGCAAGTGAGGGGCTGTACTGAGCACTCTAGTCTGCAGGCTCTCTGACACCTTCCTCTAAGGATGTGTGACTGCCTGTCTGTTTCAGCTTTAATGATGACATTCTAGAGCAGTCCAGCTCCTCTACGACAGTTCCATGGGGAGGACTGCTCTTGTGTTAAGACAAGATCTTCTCAAGATGATGAGACAGCAGACTAAGCATCTGCTTAGGCAAGCACAGGGACCAAGTTTCGATCCCCACCACCACATGCAGTGCCAGCCCCATCCCCAGGTGCACTGGGCTGACCACAGAGACTAGGCATGGTGGTGCACACCTGTATCCCAGTGCAGGGGAGGCTGAAAACAGAAGTATCACTATGAGTCTGAGCTGCATAGTGATACCCTGTGACAAATACATTAAAAAAAAAAAAGACCTTCTCATAGTATCTCCCAAAGCAGAATGTTTCTTCTCTTTGGAATGCACTGGCAGCTCTGTCCCCACTCCCTACAGGATACTTGGGCCCCCTAAGGTGAAGTTGTAGCCCCTGAGCCCACCCATGCTCTTTGTAGCCCCACCTGGTACAGCTCAATTCCCATTCTAGTGAAGAATATAATGGCCTCACTTGGCCTCCTTTTGCTCCAGAAGCTACCAGTAATTGAGCCTTCAGGATCAGGAAAGGCTGGTTTTGTGGGCTGTACCAGCTCAGGTGTGGGCTACTCCAGTTCATCTTGTGTATCCTGCAACAGGACATATTTGCTGTAGAGCAAGCCTAGGTTGCTTTGGGAAAGAGGGCTGACTGACAGATGAATGGATGTGGAGAGGGGCCATAACCCATGAGGGTGACATAGGAACCATGTGAGGATACACCTGCCATGTAAGGTTTGAATTCTGGCAGGTGGGGTCAGGTATAAATACATAGTAAAGCAAAGAGTAGCTGGTAGATGCACAGCAAGATCAGATGTTTTTATATAGACTGACCAGAGAGGCACCCCTAGGAAGAGAACACTTTATCAAGGGCCTGAAGGGAGTGAGCAATACCAGGTGCAGACATCTTAAGGAAAAATAGTCCAGAAGATTGTAGAAGGGGCAATGAAAGAGAGCCTCATGACTGGGTGTTGGAGGGATAGGAATATGGCTGGAGGTGGGGTGGAGAGAAGGTGCTGGTCCCTGGTCTTGTTCTTTGTGGCCTAGTACAACTTTGTTCCTCTCAGCTGTGCCCTGAGTAATGTGAAAAAGGTTTCCCTGGAGCTGGGTGGGAAGTCACCGCTCATCATCTTTGCTGACTGTGACCTCAACAAAGCTGTGCAAATGGTAAGGATTGTGCCCGGGATGGAGTGGGATGGAGGATGGAGGCAGATGAGCAGCTATGGATAGCCAAGGGGCTCAGGGACAATGGGAGATGGGAGAACCTTTCTCTGACTCCAAGTCTCTCCATTAGTTTAGCCTCAGTAGACAGAACCTTAAGTTACCATGAACATGGCAGATCAGGAAGGAGACTTGTGCCTTTCAAAACATATTGTCCAAAAAGTTTTATAACCATCAAGACCATTGGAAGCAAATTCATCAATTGAAAGCAGGAGCCAAGTTCTCTGTCCTATCTGATCAGAAAGAGTACCAGGCCCTGCACCTTTGAGCATGACCCTGTTGATGGCAGTGATACTCTTCTGGGAGCCATACTCATAAGCACTTGGCTCTACCACAGACTTATTCAATAGCCATGGGCATCATCCTGTGGGGCTTGTGTGCTCTGACCTGTACAAGGAGTCAGCACCTCACCAGCTTCCTCCTGTTGCTACAGGGATTGACAGCTGCATGACTTAGAACAATCGCTATGTGTTACCTGCCATGGAATGTGGGATTTGTTCTTACCATCAATGTTGTCACTTCTAAGCCTTGGTTTCCCCTCCCCTCCACTTCCCTCCTGAGGGAGCAAATCAGAAAGGCCACTTTCCACCAGGTGCCCAAATACAAACCCCCAGCCCCTAAGTCCCACTCTGCTCTGGAGGAGAAGTGATGCCTCAGCATGGTCACAAAAAGTGGTCTAATCTTGTTTGATGAGACTCTGAGTGAGGCTGGGGCTTTTTTCATAGTTCCCCATTGAAACCAGCAGTCCTAGGGTCTTGGCCTTGGTGCCAAAGCCAGTGTCCCCTGCATAGGCTTCAATGCTGTTCTTCCTTACTTTCCTGGCCTCCCACAGAGGGCCAACCAGGTTTCTAGAAGCATGTTCTGAAAATGTTTATTCCGAGCCCCTGCCGGGAGTGTCTGTGCCTGGATACCGTTCCAAAGGCCAAGCTTATTACTACTTCTGCCACACCTTCAGTGCAGTCACCCTTCTGCTTCCCACACACTCTGCATGGCATCTTTCCAGTTAGCAAGGTGTCCCAGGTGCACTAAAGTTCATTCTTTTTCTCTGTTATCTGCAGTATGGCCATGGCTTCATCCTCCAACAGTGTGACTGAGGGCCCCATTTTATCTCCTTCTAATGGCATTGTTTTGTGTCCCACTTCCCATATGTCACCTCTTGCCTCTTCCCTATAGGCTGAGGATTGAATGGGACACCTGGGCCCAATGCCATCTGGATCTGGCCTGCAGGAAGACAGTAGGATACAGACACACCTCCCCTTCCCACAAGATGGGTGACAATTCTGGTAGGGAGCTAGGGCAGGAGCCCTGGAAGTTTTTAACCAAGCATTTTTGTCCATTCTCTGAAGGGGATGAGCTCTGTCTTCTTTAACAAAGGGGAGAACTGCATTGCAGCAGGGAGGCTCTTTGTAGAGAACTCAATCCATGACCAGTTCGTGCAGAAGGTGGTAAGTCCTACCCTAAGGTGTCAGAACTTCCAGTTCAGTGGGATCACAGCCTGGTGAGCTAGAAGGGATCAGAGGAAGAGAAATATAGCTGGGTGAAATGGGGCTGGGTCCTTCTCTGATTGGGCAACATCCACCTGTGTCAGGAAACATGTAGGAGTCTGAGTTTTCACTAGTTTCCATGAGTTCATCAGGAAATGGGAATCCCATTGCTGACACTGATATAAGCAGAAAGGGCCTGTAGACCAGGCATGTGGCTCAGTGGTAGAGCGCTTGCCTAACATATACATGGCCCTAGATTCCATTCCCAGCATCATTAGACCAAAATCAAGACAAGGACCTGTTTTAGATGGGTTCCTAGATGTACAGCCTGAGATAAGAGTCACATGTATATGGTTGGCTAAGGATAAACCTCAGGTGAAGTCTGGAAAATAAAAAGGTTCAGGAGAAGTCAGTGACAGAATAGAGCAAGGACATTGCTTGAGGTCCAGTCCATCTTTGACCTAATCCACCAATTAAAAACCTGGGAGCACCAAGTACTCCACATAGGAGCACCCCTGAACTCAATCAGCCAAGCGTGGGTCACTGTGTCAGACCGTCTAAAATGATAAGCAGCTGCCTCCACTGCTAGGGATAACACAGGTGCTGAACCATCTCCTGTTGGATTTGTCAGTTCAGCTAGAAAATCCAGAAGAATAGGACAGAGGCTCACCTCTGACTGAACAGGTCTTGAATCATGGTAGAAATATTGTGTGGGGGTGTGAGGTGTGTGCATGTGTGTGTGCACATGGTTTTGAAATGAAACCCAGGGCCTAGTTCAGGCTGGCCTTGAACTCACTTTGTAACCCAGGCTGGCCTTGAACTCACATCAGATCCTCCTGCCTCAGTCTTGCAGGTGTTGGGGTTACAGTTAATTACTACTTAATAAAAGATATTAGAAATTAAAATTCAGGTGATGTCACTGTCAGAAACTGTGGCATTTGAGCTAGACCTGAGTGAAGTACCTTCTGCAGGTGGAAGAGGTGAAGAAAATGAAGATTGGCAATCCTCTTGACAGAGACACCAACCATGGGCCACAGAACCACCAAGCCCACCTCGAGAAGCTGTTGGAATATTGCCAGCGTGGTGTGAAAGAAGGGGCTACACTGGTCTGTGGTGGGAATCAAGTCCCTCGGCCAGGTCAGTCAGAGCATTCCCAGCTCAATGGGTGACCAAAGCAGCCAGTACCATAGCTATCTCACTGGAGATAGCTAATGGTTAGGTCATGTCTCCAGGCCATAGGCCACACCTGGACCCTTAGCTGAGGTGGGCCTTGGCTCTTTGGACACATGCCAAATCCAGGTAGGGGTCTAATGAGGGAGGACCCGAGAACTATAGACAGTATTCAGGCCTAGGGTTAATCTGTGCTGAACTGGAATTTGATTTGCCATTACTATCATGTTCTTACAATTCTCTCTTCCTATGGATTCCCAACACATTATTTCAGGATTGTTTTCTATCTCTTTGGCAGTTATTTCTCACATATGGCTCTTTGGCAGGAACTCCATCTGTACTTGCTCCTTTAGTGCAGAAGTGTCCCCAGGCCTGTCTTAGCTTTGAGTATCTCTGATAGCAGATATGTCACCTGGGGAGCCTTGTTTCCTGCACTGGCTCACATCCTCCCTATAGACAAGTCTGAAACCTCCACCCCATCCCAAGCTCCTGAGTACACAGCCAGGTGCCAGATCAACACCTTCACCTTATGTCTCCAAACACTTCAGGTGCAGCAGCCATCACAGCAGCCAGCCTGCCTATATACTCTCTCTCTCTCTCTCTCTCTCTCTCTCTCTCTCTCTCTCTCTCTCTCTCTCTCTCACACACACACACACACACACACACACACACACACACACATGAACCTGCTTCTCTAGAATTCTCTCTGATCAAGCCACCTGTGCCAGGGAGCAAGCACCATGGGGGTGGGCTCTTTGCATTCCTTCCCTTGCACTGTCTGCTACACAGGAACAGATGGCATGTCTGCCTTCCCCATCCACTCCTGCGTGCCTCACCACAAGCTTTGAACAATTTCTCAGTTCACTGATGGCATGGAAAGGGCAGAAAAGAAATCCTAGCCTCATCTCTTTTTATGACTTTCTGTTTTAACTTAACTCCTGGTTCCATTAAGTGTGGGTGTTTTCCTGAACTTGTTTCTGCATCCCTGCTGCTCTGTGCTAGCGCTCTGTATCTTTTCTCATGGGAAATAGTACAGCAGTCTCCTGAGCCCCAACTAGCCCTTTACTAGCACAGTGGCTAGGGCCCTGTAATCTCTTTCCAGTGTTCAGATACTGCAAATGTGACCCATACTCCTGCAGTGGCATGTTCACACTTTCTAACTGCACCCAAATGCTTCTAATGCTCCCTGTGCCACCAGACAGGAGTGCTTGAAGCCAGGGACAGCATCACTGGAGGTCTAGCAGGGCATGGATGGCAAAGTTTGCAGGTCTATGGAAGAGGGTATAATGAAGGCACTGTTCAGAGAGCAGGCAAGAGACAGTGTAGTACCCAGAAACCAGTAACCACATGGAGCTACTACCTCCACCACTCAGCCTGAAGCCATTCAAGGAGATGTAAAATTGCTGAAACCCAGGAGAGACCACAGCATGGGACTGAGGCTGCCTCTTTCTGACCACACTTACAAAGAAGGCAGAAGACAAGGGAGGCTGGGCCTAAAGTCTGCTTACTAGGATCCAGAGCAATCTAGAATACAGAGTGAATGGGGATGGGCAGATGCAGAAATTACCCACACTGTCTTCATGCAGCCCAGGGCTTTGATGCCTGGTAGCCAGCAGTGTATGATTGTTGAGTGAATGCTTGCCATTCCCTGTAAGCTATTAGGCATTTGTACACAATTCATAACTGTAAATTATAATTCACATTAAAATATAACTTATAAATGTATAAAAATAGTCATATGTTGCATTTAGTTCAAAGTGTTGTGAAGATCACATAATATGATTGGGGTAGGAAAGTTATTCACAAATGTTGGCATTGTCACATAGGTCATTTCTGGAGTGGGACATCTGCATGGCGGTCAGTGTGACCCTGGCCCTGACCACAGGTAGGGAGGCAGGAACATTTGGGCACTGCACGCACTTGAATGCCATGAGCTTGTCTCTCCTACAGGTTTCTTCTTTGAACCAACTGTTTTCACGGATGTGGAGGATCACATGTTCATAGCCAAGGAAGAGTCCTTTGGGCCCATTATGATCATCTCTCAGTTTGCTGATGGGTAAGAACTCTGCTTACATTTTTCAAGGGGCTGATTCTTTTCTATGCAGTGCTGGGGGTTTTGCATGCAACCCATCTCACAGGCATCCAAGAGAATTCAGACAGGGACAATCTAGGGACACAGCCTGTGCTGCTGGTGGAGGCTTTTTCACCCACTGAGGGCCCCAGTCCCCTGCAAGGAACCCCTGATAATGAGGAAGGCTTCAAGTAGCACTTTGAGAAAAACTCATTCTCCTTCTGTCTTGTCCTCTCCTCTCCCTGTGTATCTCCTTGAATGTGTCTCAGCTTCTGTTATGCAAGTATAGTGCCCCATACTAAGCCACCTTCAAACTGAGTGGCTGAGAATAAGTACAATAATCTACTGACCTATGAATGTGCAGTTTGGTCAAGGTTGGACAGATGAATGCTTCACTGCCCTGGGCCACTTCTGAGTGGCTATGCCACCTTGGCTCAGGACCTCCCCAGTCTGATACCCACTCCTCACAGAGGCCAATTAGAGATTTTAAGGCTCCATACTGTCTGCCCTCAAAACCTTCTAAGCATCTCTTCTACCATATCCTATCAGTCAGGTGCCTATTAGTGCTAGAGGGAAGGAACAGCCTTTATTTGCAGTGGAAGGCATGATAGCAATTTGAACAACCTTTGCCATCCCAGCATCTTCCTCTGGCTGTGGTTGTTCAGCCTACCACTGAAAAAAATTCAAAATAATACCTCATCCTCAACTTTTACTACCAAACTGTCAAAACAAACTACTGAAATTGTCAGTGTAGGCAGATTTCTTATTAGAATAAGAGACAGTGCCATCCATCTACAAATAGTCAATAGGCCTTCAATCTCTGCTGTGTGGTGAAGGCCCAGCCTGAGGGCTCACCTTCGCCCTGCTATGTGTGGTGGGCTCTGTATCTATAGAGTGAAGGACTGTCCCAGTGCCCCCAGGATCTCGGTGGCCCACTCTGCAAGCCTGCCCCAGCTTGCTCATGTCTTTCTGTTTTCCCTTCTTTCCCTTTCCTCTTGACTTCCCTCCCTCCCTTCTTTCATTTTTGAGATGAGGACTTGCTGTGCTGCCCAGACTGATCTTGAAAGTCTCCTGACTAGCTGAGACTACAAGTGTGTATCACACACTCAGCTCTCTCCTCACTGTCACTCTCAGTCATTCTCTGTCCTGTCCTCTGTCTCCTCAGACCTACTTCAGAAGTAGCACTTTTTCTCCTTTTTAGGCCTTGTGTGGCAAAATGCTTGGGGTGGGCCTGACTCAGCTTTGGGACAAGAGATGCTGGTCTTTCTTCATCTTGTGGCCAGGGCTGAGGTCCCTCTGAATGAGTTGTTGGATTTTCTCCACAGGGACGTGGATGCAGTGTTGTCTCGGGCCAATGCCACAGAATTTGGCCTTGCCTCTGGAGTCTTCACTAGGGATATAAACAAGGCCCTGTATGTCAGCGACAAGCTCGAAGCAGGCACTGTGTTTGTCAACACATACAACAAGACTGATGTAGCTGCTCCCTTTGGAGGATTCAAGCAATCTGGATTTGGCAAAGATTTGGGTAACCTAATCCTGCCTGCAAGGCTGCTTTTATATATTCAACAGACTTCTGTCACTGAGTGCCAGCCTTGTCCCAAGTGCTGGGTGTTACCCTGAACAGTGTGACTGTCAGATGATCACTTCTTACTTGGCAAGGATAGCAATAATTAAGTTAGTGAATGAGATCTTGCAGGAGGCAAAAGAGCTAGGAAGCGGGCAGGAAATATAATCTGGGAGCAGACCATAGCCATACAGCAAGGGGCCTTTCTGTGCAGGTGACACTGCCTCAGGACCTACATGACAAGGGAGAGTGAGCCATAAATCTGGACATGTTTAAAGCAGACAGAGCCAATTTTGGTCTTGGAATTGCAGAGAAACCTGAGGGTTTGGTGCAGGTGAGGGCAGGGAGGACAGGAGGCCTGAGAGGCAGGCCGTGCCCTCATTTGGTTGCCCTGGAGGCCATGGTCAGGGGCTCAGGCTTTAACCTCCCAGCATAGGGATGATGGCACCAAGGAAACAGCAGGCTCCCGGCTCACACAGGCTCAGCACGTGCCCCACGTACTAGGATGACTGAGCTTGGTCCCAGTACTCCTCTTTCCCAGGGCTGCTCATCTTACGCTCTCCCTCCTGAGGCTATGGAAACTGATAGCTGGGGACCAGACTAGTTCAATGGGCAAGGTTGGCAAGATCTGGGGAAAGCCACATGCTGTCTCTAAGCAGCCATGGCTTCTCTCTTAGATTCCTGTGTCTGCTCAGAGACTGCAGGGAGGATCAAACTGAGGCTAGAGTCCAAGAATGCTCTTCATAATCTTCCATCTTTCAAGCCCCACAGGGACACTGGGTGCCTTAGCTTCCCTCTGCAATCCTGACACACATGCACACTCATCTGTGCCAGAAGCACAGACACACAGGCCAGGCACTCCCACTGTCCTTGTTGGCTGTCTCCTCTGACCTCTTCCACAACACCTTCCTGGTACCCACCATGAGAACCCACAAAGCCCATCACCATTCAGAAAGGACTATGGGTTCCAAGGCCCAAGGATATGATCATGGTCACATTAGACTCTTTCCTCAGATCCCCCACTCTCTTCCCATTCTATGCACTGCATAGAGAGGACTTGCAGGCCCTATGAGAAGCTCCCAAATGAAATATTTCAAATAGCCACCCAAGGGTGGGCCAGGGATACAGAGATGCAGCAGCATTTGGTATAACACCACTCCTGGGAGCAATTGCAACTGATGGGGCACTCTCAGATAGCCAGAGCCACACACACTGTCTTGGGGCAGAGATGTACCACCATGAAGTATGGTCAAGTTTCAGAGTCCTCAGGGGTTGCGCAAGGCCTCCCTTTCCCAGCAGTAGCTTGATCTGAAGATAGCTGTGGCAGCAGTGGGGAGGAACTGGGCCACCAGGAAACATGAAGGCAGTCTCTTTCAGCTTCCTTCCCCCACCTTCCCCAGCACAGTAGATTAGGAGCCAGAATAGTTTCTACCAGACTGGGTTGCATCCATACCTGCACTGGAGTCCTAGCACTGCGTACCAAGGCATCACACTCTCACTTGCAAGAGGAGTGAGCCAGGATCACCCCACATGGTTGCTCCTGGAACCCCATGAGATAGCTGCACCTAGAACAGTGTGACACACCATTTGTCTTACAGGAGAGGCGGCCCTGAATGAGTACCTGCGGATCAAGACAGTGACATTTGAGTACTGAAGAAGGCAGTCTGCAAGAGGGAAGACCAAGTCCCCCTCCTGCACAGCCCTGACCTGCCTGCTTAGGGAAGGCCAAGATGCCCCCCAGCTGGGATGCATATCCCCTCCTCCCCCACCTCCAGCAGCCACTAAAGTCCCCTTGCCTATTCCCTTGTCTGCACCATTTGGAACACACTATAAACAATCAGAAGTGGCCTTGGTAGAGAAGAGTGGCCTTCAGGGAAAATAAAGGTTCTGAGTAGAGACCATCTCCTCCTTGTATCTCCACTCTTTCCAGAGTATCCCAGAGAGCCATGTAGTCTTGGACCCTGGGCGCAAGCTATGTTGCCTGGACTTGGGCGAGACAGACTGTATGTGGATGCATAGAAGGAAATGCATGTGGTCACTCTGGCCTCCACAAAGCAGGTGTTCAAACAGAGTGACGCTCCCCATGGCACCTAGCATGGGTAGGGCTGTGGGGCTACGAGTAGCCACAAAGAATGAACATTGTCAGATCCTCCTGCCTTAGCTTCACAAACTGCCAGGATTACAGGCATGTTCCACTTTGCCCAGTTTCACAGATCTTAAAGGGTGGTGAAAATTGACAGTTTCCATTCTGTGTGGCTGGCTACCCAGAGCCCCACAACCCAGACCCATGCCAGGCCCCATGTGGGGAGTGCATGACCCATTTCCCACCTTTCTCAAAGCAGGGCCAGATTACCCCTCTGAAGATTTCCAGGTTGTCCAGTCTCAGTTCTTACTGTTCACAGAGGGAATAAATAAACCCTTCAGGGTTTTTGCTACCTCAGAACTGAGATCTGCTGGGATGGCTGATGATAGAGATGGTTTCCTTGCTGGAAGCATTTTCCCTTGTTCCTGGGAAAATGGACTTCCCTTACCCTGGAACACAACCTCACTTGTCCCCTTCCTAGGATCTGGTTGTTTGGCCTCAAACAACCCAGAACTGAAGTCCAATGGTCCAGTCCTGTCATCCTCTTCCCAACCAGAGGTGGGAGCCCACTAGCACCCCCATGGGGCCAGCTTCCCTATGCACATCCCTTCATGGCAGAAGAGTGGGCAAAGCCTCCATGCAAATCCATTCAGACTCCAACAGGGCTGAAAAGGAGCTTCTCAAAACAGTTGCACAAAGAGATTGGTCTTAGCCAGGGCACTCCCTCACACACACGCACAGTTGTCCTTGGGATCTCTGGTTTAGAGGCACAAAACTATACTTTCCAGCTTTCTTTCTTTTTTTTAAATTAATTTTATTGAGAAACAAATAGCAATGAGATAGTTTCAAAACTGATTAGTAGAACAGTTTCAATAATTAATACATTGTATATTTCTGTCTTTGTACTGATTATTCATAGTACAAGATGCAGATATGAGGTCCTGTCCAAACACTATTAGTATAAATATTTTTCTCTTTGAGTTAAGAGAAAGTAGTTGTGTATCTATCTTATTTTGTATATACAGATACAAAATGGTCCTTCATTTGTATCCTTTTATTTGTTTAGTTTTATTAGAGATGGGTTTTCCATTGCCATTTAAATATTGTAGGTGCATAAATTCAGCAAAATAATCCAATATAGTCCAGTAGTCCATAATAATAGCAAGTTATCTGTAGGACTGGCAATGTCAGAAGTTGTTGACTTGAGTCTTTTACAGCTCAGCATATTAATATGGCTTTGCTTTTTATACCTCATTTTTTTATACTTTTCTGCTAGATAGTTAGGACCAAAATAAAGCAAGACCTATATAGCAAGAAATGTATCTTCTGTATCTGGTCAGTCAAATACCCTAAGGATTTACCCTGAAACCCGGTACCGCAATTTGTATATCCTTTGTCATTGTCAGCCTTGTGGATGAGTCACGGCCATTGCTTGACCAATTTGCTCTCTGTGAAAGCCTGAGAGAAGGTTTTCTCTCCATGTGACTCTCCTTAGGTACACTCTACATCATCAGTCACTTTCCTCTGTGGCCTCATAATCTCCTTGATCAGAAAATTTGAGACACAACTGAGTAACAGGGTGTTACAGTACAGGTTCTCTCATGTCCTGAGTCTTCACTGACCTTGAAAGGCTAGGACCAAAATGTTGACTGTCCTTGTAGCCCTTCTTTTCTCTAATTTTTGGTCTGCTAGCTTAAGTTGTTAACCCTCTAGAAGAGAAACTTAATGATATCATTATCCTATAACAAAGGCAGTTGAGCTTAACCTCACTGTCTGAACTCACACATTAGGAAAACAGAATGGGAACAAATAAACACCCTAATGCTTCACCATCTAGAAAAGGAAGAGCAAACCAAACCAACCAAAGCCCAAAGCTAAAAGAAATCATAAAGATTAGCACAGAAATTAATTCAATTGAGATGAAGAAAACAATTCAAAGAATTAACAAATCAAAAAGCTGGTTCTTTGAAAGATTAAATAAAATTGATAAGCCTCTAGCTAACCTCATCAGAAAGAGGAAAGAGGGGCTATGGAAATGGCTCAGTGGAATAAATGCTTCTTTGGCAAGCACAAGGGCCTGAGTTCAATCCCTGGTTCTGCAAAAAAAAAAAAAAAAAAGAAAGAAAAAATTCAAATACAAGCAATAAGGAATGAAGAGGGTATAATTTCCAGACCCAATGGAAATTCAGAAGATTATTAATAGCTAGTTTGAGAATCTTTGCTCTCACAGAATAGACGACACAGAAGAAATGGACAGATTCCTTGAAAGATACAAATTACCAAAATGAATCAAGAAGATATAAGAACTCTCAATAACCCAATAACAGCCAAATGAAATACAAAATGTAATAAATAAATAAATAAATAAAACTACAAACAAAGAAAAGTCCAGGTCCTGATGGATTTACAGCTGAATTCTACCAACTTTCTAATCTATTCCCTTTTCAGGAATCCTGTGGAGACTATAAAGAGGAATGGTAGATATGCCCCCTGCCCAACTTAAGTTATAGGAACTTATATTTTACCTGGGCACATGGCTACCCAGGATGGAATCTCCAAGCTGCACTTACAGCCAAGTGACAATCATGAAACCAAGTTCCAGTCAACAGAAGAAAGTGGACATGATCAGTACACCTTCTGATGCATGTCCTACAAAAGAGCCTCATACTGTTGCAGGGGCTGGCTTCAAGCAGGCTCAGAACACACAGCAGGGAATATCTTCTAACCCTGCTGGTATGGGCAGCACCATGGAGTGTGGGGGGTGGAGGAAGCCTGAATCTTCAGCCCCATGGAAGTGCATCTCTTCTAGAGGTGACTCACTATCTGACTGTCAACATGGTAGGTAGTTTTATCACTGACTTTGTGATTTTTAAAATACATTCACATTTCACCATGTAAAGTGAAGGGCTTAATGTAGTTTAAAGATAAAATACAAAAGCTAGGCACAGTAGCATATTCCTGTAGCTCTCTTTTGGGGAAACTGAGGCAGAAGTATTGCTGAAGCTCAGAAGTTCTGGGCCAGCCTAGCAACATAATGAGATTCTGCCTCCTAAAAGCAAACAAAGATATGCATACAGACAATACATATCCCACATCGCACACACCTGCACACACAAGTGAGTTGGAGCCCAAGGCAAAGTGGTAGTGAGATGAAATCAGGAGTGAGGTTGTTAATAAAGCTACTACCTGTGTGCTGCAGGTGTGGCTCACTGCTAGAACATGTGCCAGCTGCACATCGGAGCACCCTGGGTCCAATTCTCAGCACCACAAAAAACACTGTGGTGAAATGTATTTCATATAAAATTGAGTGTATTGACTTATTTTTTTTTCCTTTTTTCCAGTACCAGGGATCAAACTCAGGACCTTCCATTTGCCAGGCAGGCACTTATGCTGCTGAGCTATATTCCTGGCCATATATTAACCATTTTTGTTTGTTCAAATTTTGTTTTTTTGAGACAGGGTCTTACTATGTAGTGTAGGCTAACCTTGATCTCACTATGTGGCCTAAGCTGGCCCTGAACTTGTGTCAATTTTCCTGCCCTAACTTTCTGAGTGCTGGGGTAGCAGCCATGTGACACCATGCCCAGGTCTTAACCATTCTTGTATATGCAATCCTGATGTCCTTAAATACCACCAAGGTTATCTCTCCAGTTTATCATCTTGCAGATTTCTAATTATTCCAAGCATAGAATTTTAATGTGCTTGGAAAATGAGGTGATTCAGTCAGCTGGGGTTTCATTTTCAGAAAGAAAAAGATACACATTTTAATATTTATAATCTTTACCTTTTTACTATATATCTTTTACTGTGAGTTAGAAGCTTTAGCAGGGATGATGTGTACCTCAGTGTTAGAGTACTTTCCCAGCATACATGAGTCCCTAGATTCCATCTCTATCACTTATAAAAAAACCTTTAGCAAATCTTCCAGTGATCTAATTCTAGCTCATTGCTTTATATAAAGATCAATATATTCTATAAGATATTTAATGCACACACCACAAGTTCTGCAGCCTTGTGCTGACATTTGCTTTGTCTTTTTCATATACTGCTGTCCTCCAAACATGGACATAACCTGGGCCTCTGTCCCTGTGCAGGGCACTGGGAAGAAAGATCCACATTCTGTGAGGGAACTGGCTGGCCTTCTGCTCTCTCATATACCTTGGAAGTTGCCTGGGCTCAGATCTTTTCTCGTTTGCCAGCTCCTTCTCAGTGTGCAGTCAGCTAAACCTATCTTTAGTGCCATGGTCAGTTTCCTAAAGCCTGTGGATCAAGTGCTGAGGGGAGCTCCCAGCTGTCCCTGAGGAGTGCAGCAAAGCCAGGACCAGAGGAGCAAGGAAGCTGGGGGCACATGAGCTGGAGCAGGGCTCTGCTCAGTCCTAGAGGCTAGACAAGTTGCTCCTGACATTCCTTCCTTCCTCAAGAGGGACCCAGCCGCTCTGCCAAGGTCACTGCAGAATCCATGTTGGAGGGCTTCCGTAAGTCCTTTTGTGGCTATTGCCTTAAGCAATATGGAGATGTCTAGGCCTTGAGGAGAGGGGTTCTAATTAGGCCAAGAGTGCCTAGACTTCTATGTCTAACATGCTAGATGAGCCTGCTTTTTCACTTTAAAAGAGCAATCATAATGCATGTTTTGCCTGCTTCCTGGGCCTGTCATCATGATGTTGTAATGTTATGAATATGAGCATATTTTCATAGTCCAAGTAAATGAGCCAGGCATGGTAGTGCATGCCTGTAATTCCAGCACTCAGGAGGCTGAGGCAGGAGGATTGTTGCAAGTTCGAGAATATCTTGGGCTATAAAATGAACTTTATAAGGCTAGCTTGAACTGCATGGCAAGACCCTATCTTAAAAAGATAAAAATAAAATAGAAATGAGCATAAAGTCCAAGTAAAATGCAAAGTACCATCACTGTTGAGTCCTGATGTTTGCATTCATCCTCATGGACAATTACAAGATGGTTCCTGATGATAGCAGAGTCTTCCTTCCTGGTAGTTCTCAACCAGAATGTATTAAGGCTGGGTAGTCTGGGCCCGGGGTGGGGTGAGCAGTGAACCGCTCCAAGGAGGATCTGCTGAGTTGGCAGATGAACAGTGATGATGAACACTTTCCCTTGTGTGTCAGAATTGCATTCCAGCTGGACAGGCTGTGGGAGTGAAACTGTACCGGCTCTGGGCTATACAGGATGCCGAGTGTGGACACAGAGGGGCAGCCCCCAGGGTCCTTGAGCTAGCTTTAGGGATCGTCAGAAACTAGCAGTCCTTGGCATTTTACTGGTTTGTATGTAAATTTTATAGTATAAATTTAATATCAAAGAACAGATAATCCACATAGCAGTCATTTTTTTCTTGGTGCTGAGGCTTGAACCCAGGGTCTCATGCATGCTTAGCATGGGCTGCACCAGCGAGTTATACCCAGCCCTAACTAGTACTTTCACTGGAACTGGATTAACCAGAGATGGTCCCTTCTTAAATATATGTTCATGAACTCTTTTATTCCTCAATTAGTTTGTTCAGGAGAGGAAACCAGATATCATAGAAAGTAATGTTTTTAGACTCAAGACAGAGTTTGAATGCCGGCTGACTCACTGCAGGCAGTGTGGCCTTGGGCAAGTGAAGTGATGATTAGTATTTCCTCTGTGAAAAGGGCACATCTGTCCTCTGGAAGCAGCCCTTACCTGAAGATATTTAAGTATTATTGCTCCCTTCCTTCAGCTGAGGTATCTCTGAGGCTCCAAGAATCTATAGTGACACTTCTTTGAAAATGAAATACATTAATAGTCTTTCTTTTCTTATCTTCTACTTCATTCTTCAACTGGTGTCATCTCCCAAGAAAATTACTACACATGAATACTAGTCTCAAGATTGTTTCTGAGTTGTTATTACTCTTTGTCCTTGCCTCCCTCTTCTCTTCATTTGTTTGTTTACTCTATCCATGCTGTCCAACCTAAAGCAAGGATCTGATGCATATCTGTGATGGTCAATTTTCCATTCCTGTGACAAAATACCAGAGATGAACACTTAAAAGAAGAAAGGAACTATGATTTCAGAGGTTTCAGTCCTTGGTCACTTGGCTCCACCCCTTTGGATCTGTGATGAGGCAGCACACTGTGGTGGGGAACACATGTAGAGCAAAGCTGCTTACCTCATGGTGACCAGGAAGCAAAGAGTGAAAAGATATCCTCGTAAAGGGATCCCAATAGCCTTTTTAAAACTATGCCCTGGGGCACTAACTCCTTTTCAGTAGGTCTGTGCCTCAGAAAAGTTTTGTTCTTCCCCAAAGTGTCACAGGCTGTCTAGCAAGACTTAAATATGTGGACTTTGGGGGTGTATTAGTTCCTTTTTGCTCACTGGAGCAAAGTGCCCAATACCCAAAATTTGAAAAGAGATGTTTATTTTGGCTCACAGTTTTGGTGGATTCAGTCTCTTCCAGATGGTTCCAAGATAAAAACAGCACAGAAGAACATCATAGTAAGGGAAAGCTATTAACCACATGGGGGCCAGGAAGCAGAAAAAGAAGGAAAGACCCTGAGATGAGAATACAACTTTTCAAGAGAGGATCCAGTATGTCTAACTCAAAGAGGACTTCTGTCAGAGTTACTCAGAGAAGATTCATGGAAGATTGTGAAATGGGGGAGGGACTTACAACCTGACATAGAACACTGATCTGAAAGACGATACATGTTTATCAAGCCAAGTATTTGGACAGTTGAAAGGGGGAAGTGCCGTTGCCACCACTGATTACATTGTCCCCCACTTTCACTCCTCCGGGAGCAGCTGTCAGGAGCCTATCCCAAATAGCCTGAGGGAACAAATAAGCACTGAAGAGGCTAGACTCCTGGGACAGACCCTGCATGTCACAGCAGCTTCTGCTTTTCAGTACCCTCCAACACTGACAGTGTATATAGGTCTCTTTGCCTCATCACCCACCTCCAAATAGTGAGAAATGCTGAATCTCTGTAGAATCCTCCACATGCTCATTTAGGCAAGGGAGGCCTGCCCGCCTCTAGCTCGGGTCAGAGAGGGGTTTGGGTGTAGAGTTTCTAAGCCAAGTCAGGATAATGTATCAGATTCTGCCTGCTGGCTGATAGGAGTATTCTTGACACTGGGTCAGTTTAAGATTTGAGTGTAAGGAGAAAGACAGGAAACCAGTGAGGCTACCTGTGGTCACACCAAGAGAACTGAGTGGACACTCAGGCTTTATGGCATAGTGGTCATATGGGAAATGAAAATATGTGATTTTTTTTTTGCGGGGGGAGGGTTACTTTTCTCCCCTTTATTTGCTTTATTATTCTCTCTCTCTCTCTCTCTGGGGCAATACTATTTTCTTACCTTTTTATTATTTCTCTCACTTTTTAATTTTTTTCCTTTTAACTTTTTCTTATATTCTGCTTTCTTAGTTATTCTCATCTTCTCTTACATCAATTTTCCATCCTCTATATTCCATTTTGTGTATTTGTTGCTCTGCTCTATCTTACCTGGCCTCTTATCTGGCCTCTTAGCTTCCCTTGCCTGCTCTCTGCCTTACAGGAGCCCAAATATATGAACAGGTCTTGACAACCTGTTCTGATTAGCAAATGTATGCTAATAAAATAAAATATATAAAAAATAAATTAAGCAGGAAAAAAAAGAATACACTCTTCTACATCCTGCCCCTAGTGATCTTACCCTTCCAACGAGACCCCATCTCCAAACATAAGATGAGGAACATTTTAGATCTAAACTATAACAGTATCTTGTGACATCCTTTGGAATCTAAGGAGGACTGAAAGTCTCTTGCCTTGGGGAATTCACAGACCTAGTATAGCAGTTCCCCTTTGTTCCAAGAATACCCATGGATGCAGATAATACAGAGTCCTAGAGAAAATGCTTTTCTTATGCATACCTATGATAAAATTTAATTTATAAATTAGCCACAATAAAAGATTAAAAATTGTAGATAATAATAAAATAGATAAATTATTATATAATATAATGAGGTTATTTAAAACTTTGGAAGTATTTCTAAACTTTTCCAGTTAATCTTTTTGGACTGATGTTGACTATGGGAAATGAGACAGTGGAAAACAATAAATTCTTATATAGTGCAGTGGCAAGCCTACTATGGATGTGGAGGGTGAGAGAAAAGAAGTCCATTGTTTGGTACTTCCTGGGGAAAATAGTTCTGACCAATCTTGAAAGAAGTGACACAGCTGTGAAGGAAGCCACCTCGCCAGGGCCCATTGTCTTTGAAGGGATCACTGAGCGATAGCTCAGAGGCTAGAGCATGTGTTGTACAAAGATGAGAGGCTGCACTTCAAAGTTTCTCATGTGGTCTGTCATGTGAGACACAATCCACCATTCCTGCAGCATCCAGCACATCCATGCCATGTAAGTAAAGGCGGGACTTTGACTGTGCTCAGGAAGGAGAGGCGCAGCAGGAAGGGAGGCTAAGTTCAGGCAGCCTGAGGCAGGGCTACTGCCACCAAACTGAAGGCCCTTTGAAGATGATGAAGGTAGGCCAAGAATGCAAGGTGGACACCGTAGAGTCAGAGTGACATCAGGAAAGTGACATAGAGGTAGGGAGGTGTGGGCTGGGCCAGGCCTGCCTGGATGCCCACATCAGCCTAACTGAATGGCCCTCTTTTCTCTCTCCCCAACTTCCCAGGGGTTCACTCAGGAGCCTAGAATTAGCCATCCATCAGTAATTTGCAGTAAGCATTGTTGAACTGTATGTATGAGGTGCTGTGTAGAGAACTCTGCAACGGATTGTTCCATATAAAGTAAGCATTGGGGTCATGGCCACTCTGTGGGTGAGAAACTTGATAAAGTCAGCTAGAAATAGAAAATATGAATCCCTAAGCTGCCATAGCAGAATACCAAAGAGTTGGCATCTTAAACATAGATGCTTTCATTTTCACAATTTGGGAGGCTGGAAGTCTGCCACAGTTTCGATCTGGAATGTCCTTGCCAGGGCTCGTGTGTTAAAGTCTTGATGTCTAGCTTGGTGCTATTGGGAGATGGTGGAACTGCTGAGGGAGGGACTGCTGTAGGGACTTTTGGTCAATGAGTGAGTTGTATTGCTTTACCATGTGCTCTTACCATGGTTGTTGCTCAACTGCAGGCTCAATGTGAATGAATCTACCAGTCATGGATTGAAACCTCCAAAGAATTAACGTTTTCTCTTTATATTTGGTTATCAGGTATTTTCTTAACATGACAGAAAGCTGACTAACACAGAGTCCAAGATCAAGGTGCCAAGATGATTGTTTCTGGTAAGGCTTCCCTTGCTGTCTCACAGACATTTATCTTTGTGTTGTGTCTTTCTCCGGATATACACAGAAAGTGAGTTCTCTCTTCTCTTCCCCCTCTTAAAAGTATACTCCAGGTCTGATAAGATTTGTAGGTTCACTTAACTTTTATTCCCTTCTTATAAGCTGAATATAATCACATTCGGAAAAAAGGATTCATATATATGTGTGGACACGATGTAAAATTCAGATCATAATATCCATTAACAATGTATGGATATCTATTACTTATGCTTTTTCCCTCCTGGTGCTGAGAACTGAGCCCAGGGCCTTATGCAGATCAGGCAAGTGCTCTACCACCGATCTGTCCCTCCCAATCTACTCTGTTCTTTTGTCTATCATATCTCCAGCTTTCTCCTAAAAACTAGTTTTGGCAAAAGCTGTTTATTGCTTAAAAATCTAGCCAGGCCTCACATTCTGTTTTGACACTTGGTGTAGACTGTGGGTAAGGGGGAGAGTCGGGGGCAGGCTAGTTTGCAGGAGTTGGTACACACTGCTTGTCACTTACAAGGTCTGAAGAAGTGAGTCCCTGTCTTAGGGTGACACCCACCCTTTGCTGCTTAGTTCTGTTGGTTGCCCTCTTTTCTAGTGTCATTTCTTACTGGAGTCAACTGTTAGTTGCCATTTATCATTACACTTTTGCCTGTTCATTTTTCCTGCATTAGAATTAAGAAGAAAATGAAAAGTTTCTCATACCCATAACTACTGAAACTAGACAGGCTGTCTCAGGCAACCTTGCAAATCAAAGGTTAAATATATAAGAATTATAAATAAAACTAACAAACTGTTAAAATTTGCTCTGTTCTCTGGCCTTGACAAAGCTGGCTTCACAGCAATCTGGCAGACCAGGTTCATATGCAGAATTCTTGGACAGCTGAAAGCTCTGTGATGCCCTGCAGATAGTTAGCCTCCCCTAAATTTTAAGTTAGTGATTGAAATGGTTGATCTGGCCTACATGCTTGAAACCAAGCCATTGGGAAACCTGAGCTGGCTGGAACTTGGGGTACAAAGTCGAAGGCCAGGCTTCTGGCTCCCTGTGAGCATGACCCTCAGTTCCCTGGGGAAGGCAGAGCTGAAAGAGTGGCAAGGAGGGCCTGTGGCAATCCAGGGGCCTGGGCAGCTGTGTAGACAATACTGACAACAGGTGCAGGTCCAAAAGGCTGCTCCCTAAGAAGCACGGAATTAGGCAAGCACATGTATGTGTACCCTAACCTGGAAGATACCTGTGTTTGACCCTCAAAGTTGTCTTCTGTTGAAATAGTATGATGGAATGTTTTTCAAAGTCTTGTGAAACGAACTTTTGAGCCAATCAGGGAAAACTGAAGGGAACTGGGAACTGACAGCTTTTGTAGAAAGGGCATTAAGGCCTTGATTAGAAAACAGAACTTATCAGTTAGGTAAATACAGTTAAGTATTTGAAGGAAAATATTTCCGTTTAGACTATTTAAAATTATTTCATGAAAAAAAGAGTATGTTTGTGTTAAGGAGCTACAGATTTGAAAAAGAGGAAGCTTTTGGACCCTTCCTTCCAAAAGCTCGCACAGGGGCTCAACAGCTAGTGCAACTCAGCCCCAGGCCAAGGTTCGGAGGGGCCCCGCCCCCGGCCCCGGCCCCGGCCCCGGCCCCGGCCCCGGCCCCGGCCCCGAGGTCCGGTCCGGGGGCCCAGCCGCGCCTCTCCATGGCCCCGCCCTCCGTCCCGCCCCTTCCCCGAGCTTCCATTGGGCGCCACCCCGAGGCCCCGCCCCCACCGTCCCGCCCCC
The DNA here is from genome assembly GCA_004027165.1 of Ctenomys sociabilis. NCBI lineage: Eukaryota > Metazoa > Chordata > Mammalia > Rodentia > Ctenomyidae > Ctenomys > Ctenomys sociabilis. Next base: position 42,975 of record PVKA01001574.1, read on the forward strand.
AAGAGGTCCGGGCCCTGAAGTCCTGGCCCTGAGGCCCCGCCGAGGGGCGGTGTCTGGCCGGGGCGGGGCGGGGCGAGACTTGGGCGGCTGTGTTCTTCCCGCTTCCTTCTAGCCGCGGGGCGCTCTACTAGCATCCTGGAAGCCTTCCGTGGCTTCTTTCTCCATGCCGCTCTCCCGAAAGAGCACCGGCTGAGCGCGGCCCTAAGCCGGACTGGGTGCCCTGGGTAGAGGAGCTTGGGGGCGCAAGCCGGAGAGAAGCTCTGGGAGCGGGAGGTCCTCGGATGTGGCGCCCCAAAGAGGAGGGTCGGACGGTGCTGGAGAGGACCCTACGGGCGTAGGGGCGGGCGAGGCGCGCCGGAGAAGGTGAGGCGGGAGGTGAGCAGGAAACCGGTAAGTGAGGCAGTCCTGGGGCGGGGTGGCGTCGGGGCGGTGTGATGGGTAGGAGGTGGCTTCCTAGGGGAGACCGGGGCGGGAGGGGTAGAGGTTGTGCTGCTTAGGATCCTGGAGCCTGCCTTCCCACGCCCAGGTATCAGGGTTTAACTGCCTGTGTCCATCTTCCTTCCGTTGTTTTCAAAGCCAGAGCACTCAGGCCTGGCTGAGCGCCTCTACAAGCCTCCCAGCTCTCCAGCATCCCGGAAAGCATTCGCCACCTTAACGGAGGGCCCTGCTAGTCCTCCATACGCTCTGCAAACTGCCTTGCTGGAGAGCCGGTGAGGCTATGTCTTCGAAATCCCACCCTTATAAGAAATATTTTAAACCTGTGTCTCTCCGATTGTTTCCCCTGACTTCATTTAGAAATGTAGATTGTTCAGCCTTCCCCAAACTTAAACCCGGTGGGTCTCGCCAAATCTGTTAACCATCCTCCAGGTGATTCAGATGCTGAGGTCCTTTGTTAATCGAAACCTTAGAAAGTGAAATCGGATACGAGGACTCCTATATTCTGTTATAGGTAATGTTAATGCCACTGGTAGATGAGACAGTAGAGGAAAGCTTCCTTAATTAGGAAGCTTGATTTCGCCAGTCACACATTTGAAGAGAAAGCACTGGGACATTATCCTCTAGGTCAGGCTGTAGTATATTCCCACTAGGAGGTAGTCCCCTTGCTGGATGTAGTGACACATGCTTGTAATTCCAGAACTCGGGGAAAAGGGGGAGGGGCTTATTCAGGAGGATCATAATTTTGAGCCTACCCTTAGTGACTTACAAGGACCCTGTCTCAAAACAATAAAAAGCTTAAAAATGATTGGAGATGGGGCTCAGTGCAGAGTCCCTGGATTCAATCCCCAGAAGTACTGCAAAAACAAAATAAGTAAACTTGAACACGTTCTCTATATAGAGCACTAATCTAGCGTTCTCCCATCAAGTGGAGAGGCTGCCAAGGGGCACAGAGCAGGTGAGGCTAAGATGTTCACCATGGGCTTGGCCTCAGGTGACTTTTATTGCTGTCCAGGGGTTGCCCCAACCAAGTCTTTGGGCATTTTCATACATGCATATGGGGTGAAGACACTGAGGCCTGAATGCTGTCAAGTTGTCATTGGTGGAGGCAGACAGAGTCCTCCTGTCTTGGGGCTGTCCCTGAGAAGAGGCCTTTATAGCTTGAATTTGTGTCCCAAGTAGCGCCAGTGAATTTCTCCTTCTGAGCTTCCTTTCCACCTTGTATTGTTTCTCCAGTGGTTTTTCTGTTTCATGCAGACTTGTATGTGTTTGTTTCTTTGCTGCATCCTCATTCTTTGTCTCATCCCTTGGTTCCAAATTTTCTTACAGATTTTGTTTACTGTCAGACTTTGTTGAGAGGTTTTACCCTAGGGTAGTTAAACTTTGATGTACTTGTGGATACCCTACCCTGGTCTTGTGGGCATTGTTTTTATTTTATTTTTCCCCTACCCTAGACTTCAGAGATTTTAAGGTTCGAATTCCTCTTTAGGATCAAAACTTTCTGTGCACTCCTGTTTGGTCAGGATATCCAGGTTCTTTCCTGCCAACAGAGGGAGCCTGTTCATAGGACTTGGAAGTCTGGGTTCCTGGACAGAGCCCTTCTCTCTCCAGCACTATGTGGCCCTGGATTCAGTATGATAACCTATTTACTGCGCAGGCAACACTTTGAGTGCCTACTTAAAAAAGAAAAAAAATCCAGTTGTATCCTTTGTATTTACACAGCTAATAAAACACATTTCTCTTAATTTCCCATTTATATTTATAACTAGTTGCTTTTTTCTTTCACTATAAATGATATTTTCCCCAAATTTTTAAGCATTCATTCATTATGTGTATGTAAAACTCCTCTGAACATTTAATTAGAACCATGAATCTAATATATCTAACTCATATGTTTTCAGTATGTACACAATGAATTAGCATACTTACACTAAAACTGATTACAACTTAAGTATCATAGTTCATAAAGCGTATCTGATTGGCCCCATATGTATCTGTGGGTTTCTCGTGCATAGATGCAGCCAACCTCAGATCAAAAATACCACACCAAAACCAAAAGTGGTGTGTCTGTATTGAGCATGTACAGACTTTTCACTTTATCGGTAATTGAACAATGCATTATAACTACCTTTAGTGATTTAACTATATGACATAGACATCATTAAGTATTGCAATCTGGAGATGATCTAAAGCAGTGTGATAAACCTATGGCATGTGTGTTATTGTGTTTTTCTTTTAAGATAAAAGATGTTAATGTTTGAGTTTTTTTCTAAATTAAAACCTTAGTATTCAGGATTAATTGGTACTTGGCGTTAAGTAGATTTTTGGTTGCAATTGGGTACTCATCTCTAAAAGGCTTGCTGTCCCTACTCTAAAATATAAGTGAGGATGGGCACAGATTCTGAACAAATCCTATGCCATTTTAGATAAGGCATTGAACATCAGAACATTTTGGTAGCCAGAGTGGATCCTGGAACTAATGTCTCACAGATCCCCAGGGATGACTATTCATTGATTGTATGAGTCTTAGTACATGTCTGTGTTATTTTCTTAATTTTGCACCTTTCCAGAGTTTTATGAATCTTACCAAATTTAAGAAAAGAGGCACTAGGTAGCCAGAAGTGGTAGTACATGCCTGTAATCTCTGCACTCTGGGAAGCTGAGGCGGGAAAGTCACAAATTTAAGCCCAGTCTTGGCAATTCAGTGACTTAGTGGAACTATGTGTGTGTGAGGAGGGGGGCAATAGCTGCCTCAGAACAGCTGAGATTGGTGGTCTTATTGGGTGATTCTGGGTTGGGAGTTTGAGGGTAGGACCTGGCTGTATTTTCATGTTGAGCCAAAGTTTTGATTGATTTACCATGAGACTTTTGGATTTAAAATTTGGTTGTTTTTCTTGCTACTTGGAATCTCCTGACACTGAAGATGTCTTCTGGTATGGCTGGTGGCAGCTACCTCCTTGTTCTAATTTTTTAGTATATTTAGAAACTCATTTGTGTCTTACCTGAATCTTAGCACAGTTAAATGGGGCCATCCATTAATTTTTTTTTAATTTTTATTTTTGAAAAAAAAAAAAATCAAAACAGCCCTTGCTATGTTACCCGGCTGAACTAGAAGGGGCTCAAATGACCCTCCTGCTCAGCTGCTCCAGTAGTTGGGACTAGAAGCACGTAGCTTTACATCCACCTGAGTTCAGAGGTTTCATGCATTTGGCAGAAGGCAGTGAGTCAGTGTGGCTTATGCTTCTAGAATTGTCTAGTTCTTAGAAAACACTTTGGGCCCCTCTTTTGGGAGATTATCTTGTCTGACCATGTGTGCTCCTGAGCTCCTGATGCTTCGTTCTGCTTGGTTATCCTATGACCATTAGGGCTGGTTGCGTTTTCCTGTTCTAGCCTGCTTTCTACTTTTTCAGCATTGTTTTTAACTAGTCTACTTGCTTCTTGCTTACATGCAGTTTCTGATTTGCCTCCTTGTAAAGTAACATAGCAAAATAAGCAAAATACTGTACCTGGCAATGTGGTCGTCTCCATTTTACTAAAATCAGTAAAGGAAGATTTCTATAGTTGGCTGTATTTTTTCCTTTATTGATTGTTTTTCATTTTATATATTTAGTACAGGGTCTCACTACGCAGTTTGGTTTATTGATTGTTTTTCATTTTATATATTTAGTACAGGGTCTCACTACGCAGTTTGGGCTCATACTGATCCTCCTGTTTTTAATCTCCCCATCCCTGGGATTACTGGCATGTGCCACCATTCCTGGACTCAGTCACCAGCTCAGCATGCCCCAGGGATGGAGCTGGATTGGCATGTGGGACCAAGTATCGAACCCTGGTCCCTATGCTTGCCAAAACAGGCACTTAGTCTACTAAGCTATCTTGCTGGCCCACCTTTATTGATTTTTTTTTTTATTTAAAGCATACTTTATTGGCTTTATATGTTCTTTGTTAGCCCGTTTATGATAGTGACTGAAAGTCTTTGAATTTTTGCTATGAAATTCATGTATGTTACCTAGAAAAATTCATGGATCAAGAATTTGAAGAGGAAACATTACATTATGTTCCATTGTTAGGGGTATTCCAAAACAAAATAAGCAAAATACTGTACCTGGCAATGTGGTCATATCCATCTTACTAAAATCAGTGAAGGAAAGATTTGAAGGATTATTTTTAATTTCTCTCTTTTTCTTTTGTGGTGCTAGACATGCAAACTAGAACTTTGTGTATGCTAGGCAAGTTTGGCACCATTGAATTACACCAGATCACTGTTACTTTTTTGTTATTGTTTTGTTTTTGTTTTTTATTACACTCATACTCTTTTGTAAACTTAATTTGTAATAATTGCATTTTGTATTTATTTAATGCTGAAGTTGTCAATGTTGATGTGTTTCAATATTTTCCTTTGTCTTTTTAGCTGCTTCTCTGACATCTTTGAATCATCTCATTTTCTGGCAACAATAGCATGCTTTATTTAGAATCATCTTAATTTTTTTTCTTTTGCTCCAAATTATTTGGTTTATTATTGTCTAGGAATTCTGGTTCTGAGTAATATTATAGACCAACTCTGGGTCCCCTAGACATAAGCGGGCATATATCTGAAGGTGGGAAAAAGGCCTAGTCCTTTGTAATACTTTTACAAGTGTCAGTGTCATGACCAGAAAGTATTCCTTTGTGTCATTGTGAATTTTTTTTTAAGTTATGGTTCTCATTGATTTTTAGCCATTTTATGTACCCATCCAGCATATAAGCACATGGTATCATGTGTAACTAATGTTTTCTCCTACATTGGCAGTCCCTGCTCTGTCTTCTGTCTACCCCAGAGACCTGGTTGGACTGTTCAGCGAGGATGTAGTTAACTTTCAGCACTTCACAAATCATTCTAAAACAAGAGTGAATCACCATTTCTCCATGTTCTGTGGGTTTCTGGGTCACATCTTTAGCTCCAAGGTGCTTGGAGCTTCTTATGCTTTAACTCTACCTTACAGGAAATACACACTCCTTGCTTGGCCTAATGAGGCCCTGTGTGACAGACCTTGCTTTCTGTTCTGCCATCTCTTCTGCTTCCACGTGTGGACACCTGAGTCTCTGCCTATTCTTCCTCTCCCTGCTGACCCCTGCCTGGGCCTTTATACTTGCTGTCCTCTCTGCCTGGAGAGTTCTTCCCCAGACCTTTCTACAATTGGCACCATTTTTATCAATTAGAGGTCAGTGAACTTGTCACCTTCTCTTCTAGGGCTTTCCTTAATTATCTGTTCAAATATCCTTTCCACCTTCCCCAAAGTAGTTAATTTTCATCATACTTGTAATTATCTTGTGCATGTATTTGCTTACTTCTGTCACTGCCTCTGGAATGTAAAATTCCAAGGACAGCACTTTTTTTTTTCTGGCTTCTCCTTATATTCTTAGTATCTAGAGCATGCCTAGCATGAAAGAAAGAAATTGAATACAATTTATTGAGTGACCAATCAGGGATTCTCAGCATGCATACATGATAGTAGATTACAGCTTTTTTTTTTTTTTTTTTTTGCTTGTAAATGTAAATTATTTAAAAGATAAAAAGATAGCATATATCATGGGAGGAAAGTCTGGACAATATATAAAGGAAGTGGGTATGGTGACCTATTCCTACAATCTTAGCATTCTGGAAGGCTGAGGCAGGGGGACTACATGTTTGAGTTTAGCTTGGACGATTTAGTAACTTAATGAGACTGTCTTAAAATGAAAAAGGAGAGATGTAACTGAGAGGATCTAGAGTATTCTGGGAGGCTGAAACAGGAGTCTCAAACCTTCTGAGTCTAGCCAGGGAAATTTAATAACTTAATGAGACCCTGACTCAAGAAGGAGTTCAGGAGAATGAGAGGCTCTCTGTTAGATTTGGGGTGTTTGAGATGAGCCTTAGACTCCTGAGTAGGAACTTGGCTCTCCAAGTCCACATCTTGGGTAGGTCCCAGTTGGAGTATAAATCTGGGAGATGATAGTGTACATTTGTCGCTTAAGGCCACAGGATTGGATGTGATCCAGGCACAAGTCATGAGCAGGAGAACAAAATCTAAAGTGCCAGTGTTGGGGCATAAGGGAGAAGTAGTGCCAAGAAAAGCCAGAGCAGGAGCTGCCTATGAGGTAGGAAAATGAAGCAGTGCCTGAAAGCCCCGGAAGGCCTCCAGATGAGATGTGGGATACTGGGAATGTGCATGTCAGATACGCAGTGAGTCACTGTTTTGTATTTATGTGTACCAAGTAGTGGGTAAGTCTGACAGAGGAAAGGGTCTTAAGACCACTTGCGTAAGGAAGTCAGCCAGAGCACTATTCCTGTAACCTTTATACTGGAGTGCTGGCAGAAGGTGGCACTGAAAGAGATTCTAATTTAGGGGAGGAAAGTAGAATTTTTCAATAGTGGATTAATATTAATAACCTACGACTTTCAACCATTGAGCTATGTCCCTGGCCTTTTTCATTCGTAATTTTGAAACAGGGTTTTGCTGAATGGCTGGATGGCACTTGATTTTGCCATCCTCCTGACTCAGCCCCCATCAGCGCTGGGCATACAGGCAGGCACCATGCCAGGTGTAGGCACAGTAGTTTCTGGGGCTTTATCAGGAAAGTGCCACTAGGCTTGCAGGCCAGGGTGACCCAAGTGGACCTGATTTCAGAACTGGGACCAGAGCTTGTTCTTAAGGATCTGCAGCCCAGTGGGCAGTCTGGACTTTAGCAAGAAGTCAGGTAGAAGGTAGGGAGAGTTCCTGCAGTGACAAGAGTTGGGAAAGCACACTTTGGACAGTCTTGGGAGTCTCCTGCACCAAAGTGCATTTGGTTGGGAAGGCAGGAACATCAAATTCTGAGGGAGTTGCTAGATGTGGCATGACTGGAGCAGTTTGTGTTGGACAAAACAGAGCCTGCCATAACACGTGAGCCCAGAAGGACAGCGAAAGCACATGATGGGAGTGAGACTTGGTATACTTTTGCCTGACCAGGTGAAGGGAGATGGGATGAGAGCTAAGGGGTCGCTTCTGGTTAAGGCCTGTTAGAGGCAGGTCCTACTGCACACTGGTTCTCAGATGATCCCCTGCATGTGGAGGGCAGAAACCAGGAAAGTGAGAATAGAGGGCCGGTGAGGGATGTTACTTTCCTGGTCCTCTGTAACATGTGCCGCTTCTGTGTACAGGGGACATAGTCTAATCTTCCTGGTCTTGTGAGAATTGAAGAAAAACTGTATCAGTTATCTATCATTAGCTATGACTCATATTTTCTGAAGACATTTGCCTCTGCAGGACCCAGGTACCCCAGCCCCATCTGCTAAGTGCCTTCTTCCCCAAGGTTCCAGGTGGCCTTAGATAAGCAGAGTAGCTGCAGGAGAGTTGTTGACAGCTCTGGGTCCTCCCAAGAACCATATGATAGGGTCCTCTTCTCTTTGTCCATTATCTCACTCCTCCACAGCTGGCCTCCAGCATAGGCCTGTCTCATTTTGCCAGGATCTCTGGGGTGACTGTGACAGGGCATTCTGAAAAGTGACGAGTCAGGCTAGAGTGTTGAGAAGGAGAAAACCATTAGCAAGGAGGAGCAGAGATCCTAGCTTAATGACAAGAGGATGACTGAATGCCATGCTCCTGTTTGTAGATCTGGGGCAGGGCCTGCACAGTGGGCCTGGTGAGAGGAGGGCAGATGTTGTCAGCCCTGAGGTATGGGTTTCTGTGGGCCAAGCTGCTCCTTCCTGGGCTCAGGTGCTCAAGGTGGCCTGGCTGTGTGGTTGTGGACTGTCCTTGCCTTCCAGGGTGCCTCATTAAGCCATGAGGCCTCTCACTGCACAGAGATTTCTCCTCACAGGCCCAGAAGCTCCTTTGATGACTTGGTAAACCTGCACCTCACAATTCATTGCTCAGTATTCATGAGTGACATGAGGGTGAGGGTTGACACTGGTGACTTTCAGTTTCTTGCTATTGCAAGTAGTACACTTAGAAACAGGCCCCTTGCTAGGTTCTTCCTCATGTTCTGCTAGTGCTGACTCTCTAGATCTTAGGGCCTTCTCAGATATTCCCTGAGTGAGTGCCCACCTCTCCGAATCTTGTACATTGAAGCCTTGTAGATTTCTAGCCCTATTGGGATTCTTCAAACCTACAGAAGGAATGTCTTTCCTCAGCTTTTTCTTTTGAGCCTTTTCATTAATCTGTTGTTTACCCAGTTGTTGCTCACTGTTGGAGATAGGTTGTTTTTAGCCAGTGTCTCCCAGAACACAGACTTTTGCTTTAAGGGATCTCTAGATCAGGTGTGCTTTCATGTGTAGCCAGTGAAGATGTTTCTTCGGGAATAAGGAAAGAGAGCTAGCTCTAGCTTAAGTCCTTCAGACTCCAGTTATGGCTTTTGCCATAATTGTAGGTTGTTAAATTTTCAAAGCCATGGGCAGTGGGACTGAGGAAAATTAGAGTGTGACAAACTTAGAAACATGTTGCGGTTCCTCCTGAGATTCAGACATTTTTGAGTAGCTATTCCTTGGGTTGTAGTAAGCTTTTTGTACTTTTGATTAATTCTCAGAGTTTTGAGAAAGAAATGCTCATCTTTTCCTTTCACCTCCTCGCTCCTCCTCCTTTTTTCTATGTCTTTCATCTGTGTGTGTATGTGTATCTGTCTGTCTGTCTGTGTCTGTCTGTCAGGCATAATACTTGGATTGAAACTAGGGCCTTGAGTGAGCATGTTAGGCAAATGCTCCAGCCTGGTTTTACCCTTGACAAGCTCAAACATTTTAATTCTCCTGCTTCAGCCTCCCTAATGGCAGATATTACATGTGTGCACTATTGTGTCAAGCTTCTATTTATCATTTTGCAAGTACCCATCCATACATCATTAGCGCTTTCTTGCACAGGTGCACTTTTCTTTCACGCATGTGCACATGAAATAGCAAATTTCTATACAGGAGGCCATATGGGGAGGCATATTAGACATGTTAGGGACTGCGGATTGGTTGAGATGGCACTAGCTTATGCCTTTGAAGGAGGCCTGAGTGATCCCAGGGTGTTTGCATCTTCTGGGAATTGGAAGTTCTGAAGTCCAACCTTGTTGCTTTTTGTCTCCCAGGGTAGGGCTGTCAAGGGCTGAAGTGTGTGCAGATGGAAAAGACAGAGACCCGACAGAGGAGGCTGGAAGGCTACGGCAGGCCAGAGGAACTGGGAGCACTTTCCTCCCTTGGCATAGAAAGACTCCCTGAGACCTCAGAAGATGGATGTCTGGAAGTTCCTGAGAGCCAGGTGGAAGTCCCCAAGCCACTGGAGGCTGAGTCCAGCAGAGAAACTGCCTTGACCATTGGCCTTCAGGTGTCAGTGCCCTTCCTATTTGCGGGCCTAGGGCTGTCCTTTGCTGGCATGCTTTTGAACCATTTCCAGGTAAGTGGAACTCAGGAGGGTGGGGGCTACTGTCCATTGTTGGCCAAAGTGTGAGCAGCTGCACATTGGGTCCAGCCAGCAAGACATGGGGAAGGTCTCAGTAAATGTCATTTTTTCCCCTCTACATTGGACAAAATTCTTCTAATTATAATTGACATAGACTAAATTTTACCCAAGTTAAATTTAAAAAGATAATTAGCTAGCTCATATGATTTTGGATTTTGGGGGCTGGTGAGATAGCTTTGTGGACTGAATCAGCTTAGGCAAGCACAGGGACCTGGGTCTGATTCCCAGCCCCACCTCCCAGGTATGCTGAGCCAGCAGCTGAGTCCAAGTATGATGGCACATGCCTGTAATCCCAGCACTGGGGAGACTGAAAACAGGAGGATCACTATGAGTCCAAGCTTTGTAGTGAGACCCTGTACCAAATACATTAAAAAAAATTTTGATTTTGGGCATGGCATAATTGCTTTATTCAGCTATATTAAAATTTATTTGATTATGTCTTTTCTAATGTATTTTTAAGTTTAACAACTACATTATCCTGCTCAGGCTCCTTCACAGAGCACACACCAGGGATGTAACCGAATGCAAGTTATTTTCTTATAGTTCCTGAGGCTGCTTCATCAAAGTGTGCAGCCTCCAGACGAAGCAGAGGCAGCTAACAAGACAGTCTTTTGTGATCCAGTTCTAGCACCTTTGTTTCTGTAATTGGAAGCAGGACACTGTCGTTGGTCCACACTCTGGGGAATCAGTTACGTAAGAATGTCAGTAAGGAGCAGTAGGAGGCAACAGGAGGTATTGTCCAGGAATGCTGCCCTCCATGTTCATGTAGTGTGGTTTGAATTACATACGAATGAACAAGGTTGAGTGTTTTTGATGCTTGTTTAGATCCTTAGCCATCTGGAATGGTTTGGCCCCTCCGAAGGAGTTTCTGAGGCTGTGAATAGGAGTGTCTGCTCATTTCACTTCGGAGAGATTCTAGAAACTTAAAGTGGGCCATTTTGCAAGATACAGAATAAATGCACATAAGTAGAATTTGTCTATGAGAAATACATAGCCTGCAAAACCAAAAAAGATCCTAATGTTATGGATACAGAAAATGTCAGTTGCTGCTGCTTTACCAGTCAGGACTAGAGTGGTCCCTAGATTAGCAAGTAAGCTTTGGAAGTTTAACTCTGGTGGCAAGGCTTCCCTGCCAGTGGAATGATGACCTGTTCTCTTCCTGTGGGCTCCTTTGTACACCTTCATAACAGGGTCAAGTGAACCTCCCCAGAGGAGGTTGTCATCAGAGTGTGTCATGACTGTGCTTCTAGAGAGAGGTGCATGTGGCTGTGAATCTGGAAAGGGTCCTGTCCCTTTGCAAGTGAAGGCTACCCAGGGCTGAGAAACTTGAACAGCGCTCATCAGAATGTATTAACATATCCTACAACAGATCATTAGCAGTTGTTGATTGCCAGTAATGTCTGTAACAGTGATGGGGATGGGATCGTTCATGATGGATGGGATGACATTAACACCTGGAAGAGGCACTTTTCATTCTTTCCTGATTTGAGGATAGGCCAAGTTGGGCTGTTTCAAGGAGAAAGTAGAAAAATCACTCTTCCTTAAATAAGTTTTAGAAAGTAAGTCTTACTCTGAAGGTCCTATTTTAACTGTTATTGAACTGTGCTTATTATTTTAACTGGGATCCAGCAAGGGTTCAAGGGAGTCTCATCTGTCAAGTCAATCTGTAAGTGCAAGCAGGAGCCAGCAGTTCTGGGGAGCACCTGCCACGCACAAGCTGCACACTGTAGTACATCCAGGCAAGAGTAATTCACATTGTGGCAGCAAGAACAGCTGTAAGGTGAGATGAGATAGCAGCCCCAAAAGAGACACCAAGAATATGGACAGAGCTGGCTCAAGTTCAGGCACATAGGTCCGTCTGAGGAGGCCTTTGTGATCTCAGGACCCAGTTAGCAAAGAGGACATCATCAGAGCTGACCGGGTGTCTTGGGTCATGTTTGTCTCCTCGGTTCACAATGCCAAGTTGTTCTGATCACCTCCTTTCACCCCGCTGGGGGAGAGGGCTGTGGCACAGCACCCAGCACTGGAGGTGAGCAGCAGCAGCACACCCTATACAGGGCTGCCCAGGAGGCCACACTCAGGAGGGAGTGGGCACTGGCTAATAATGGGACAAGTACCAGGAGCTGCAGGCTCCTAGTCCCCTGGGCAAGTGGGCAGCAAAGAATAAAAGACAATAGACAAGTAAAGATGGTATGCCAGGGTCTAGGAATAGCAGCTCTTGGGCTAAAACCTGACTTCTCTGAAATGGCCACTATTTATTGAGTGACCTATCAGGTGTGTGGATAAAAGTGCAGGGAGTAGCTGAGGCAAAGAGGTGTGAGAGTGAGCAAGGCATTAAAAAGTGGAAGAAGGCATCCCACGCAGTAAGGCTTTGCTTATGAGAGTAATGCTTCGTCTCTAAGGCTGACAGTTATCGCCTTGGAAATCTGAGTGTTGTGCCAGAGAGGGTGGTGTGAGTAGCCTTGGAAAGGGAGGCTGGAGAAGGCCTCTGGAGGAGGAGACACTAGAGAGGAGGCCCAAATGGACACAGGGGCTGCCTGCGACCCTGGGTAGTCCAAGCAGTGGGGCCCATACACGAGATTTTTAGGTGGCTTCTGCTGTCTGAGTTGAGAAAGAGAAAGGAAAGGTCTTTCTTGTTAGTAAAAAATTAACTTGATCTCCGAGACTTGAGCAAGGTGGAAAAGCACTTAGGCCTTTAAGAATGCCTGCCTGCCTCTGAACCAGCCTAGGCTCAAGGTCACCCTGAGAGAGGAGCTAAGTGTCTAGAAACTGAGCATGCTGAGCACACCCACTGCTGCTGCACTGCACCCCGGCTCCTCCTGGGAGTGCCGATGTGTGAATTGGGCTGGGAACAGCCGATCCCCTCCCATTCCCTGCGTGGGACCGCGAGGTAAGTTTTTCAGGGTCACCCAGGAAACTTCTTGATGCTTGACCCAGATTCCTCCTGTCATCCGATACAGCCTGGAATTCAGCTCAGGCTCTTTGAGATTTTCCTCAGTGTTACTGAACTATTTTTAAATTACAATCTTCATGTTTCCAGATTATGGCACAATAAACTCTGTTGACATGTGGTGTTCTCAAGTTTTACAGGAAAGTAATTTTTCTCAATGAATGTATTCTTTTATTTCTGGCAACAGTTTCATTTGGTGGTTGTAAAAACAAATGATTACAGTAGTCAGAATGTACAGAAAGTAATAAAAGTTAACCACTGAGCTATTTCCCAGCCATTTATTTACTTAGAGACAGGGTCTTACTAAGTGGCCCAGGCTGGTCTCAAATTTGGATTCTTGTTTTTCAGCCTCCTGATTAGTTGGGATTGTGGTCAGGAACCAGCATGTCTGTCCAGCCCAAATTTATCACGGCATTTGTGTGTGTGCATGTTTGTTGCCCTAAGTGTATGCTCACCTGCTGGGTGTGAGTGTGCACACACGTATCTTTATTTCTCTCTCAGTTTTGAAACAAATTTGAGAAACATTTTTGTCGTAATTTGTAACTGTCAGATGCCTTTTTATATGAAATTATACAGATGGATTATTTCTTTATTTCCTATACTGTCAAGAAGGTTCAAGACCCACTGTACACACTTCTTTGTTACATTAGGATTTTTGACCGCACCCCAGACTGTAAGGACAGCTCGGGAGACTGTGATGCCAGGGGAGAATAACCACTAATGTGGGGCCTTGGGAAAGAGTTTCTCATTGGTTGTGTTCAGGTGTTCAGTAGCCAGAGAAGCTGGCTGATGGCGAGGGCTTCGATCCTAACCCAGGTGATGTCCTGAACCCAGTTGACTCCTGTGGCACTTTTTTTCAAAAACAAAAACAAAAACACACCATTTCATTCTGTGGCACAAGCATGGCTCATGCATTCAGGAAGCTGAGGCAGAAAGATCATGTGTTCAAGGCTATGCTGGGCTACATAGCAAGTTTGGAGCTAGCTTGAGCTATATAGTGAGACTTTGTCATCTAAATATCTGGTCCCGTGGGAGACATGACAGGCAGGTCTTGACTGTATTAGATGAATGAGTATGTAAAGAGTGTGACTGAGGACACAGTGGGAGGAACATCACGGACTTGGAACCAGTCAGTGGAGAGGCTTTGCCTGGGTACATGGGGAGAGAGCATAGGGTTAGGGAGTTTGATGATAGCTGGGCCTCCAGGTAAAGCTGGTTTGGACTTGAACATGGAACAGACTCCCTGATGGAGGACAATGAGGCAAGATGCCTGAGAGCATGCACATTTCAGCACATGAACACAAGTGAGTCCTTGGTCCTGTGGGTAGCCCTGGGTCAGTACCTGCAATCTGACCCAGTTTCAGATGGCTTCTGCTGACTGTGGCCTCAGTTCATGCTCCATATAGCCCCTGGACTGGACATTCTCTTCCATGCCTATTGGGTGCACAGAGGATGTAGCAAGCAGTAGAATCCCTGGGAGCCCAGGTGGCTTCCTGCCTAGCCCCTTCCCCTTCTCTGGGGTACAGAGTCTTGACCTTTTAACTGGAGAAAGTAAGGTCACTTTAGAAGCACCCTGACAAGTCTTCCAGGCCTTTAAAGGCCAACAAAACTGCATTCCTTCTGTGAAGACACCTCTTCATGTGACCATCAGCTCTCAGAACAGTGATTGACGTGACCACAGATGTGGGTGGCTTCCTTCTTAGGGACTCATGGAGTCCTTGGCCTTGATGAGTAAAATTCCTGTAGGATGGCCTAAGGAATGGGGCCTTTTGACTGAGATCCCTGCCGGCCTTCCTCTGCCAAGGGCAGAGCATCACATGTGTGGAGGAGGCAGGAGACTGTGTGTGGGCACTCACCAGGGCCTGGCCCACGTGGGCCAGCGTGACCAGGCTGCTGGACACAGTCAAGGTCACCACAGAGGAGCAGCGAGCCTTCCTGGCAGAGTGAGCTCCCAGCTGACATGCAGCCACTCTGAAGGAACCTGACCTGCACGGAGTGGTCAGCAAGAGCTGGCGGTCTCCAGATGAGGCTCTGAGCCACACTGGCCTTTGTCCCTTACTTGTTTGCTCCGGCCCTTGGCCAAGGAGCCATCAGGGAACCTGCTTCAGACTTAGATCACCTGGCAACTTCCTGGGAAGCCTCTTTCTGTGTGGGGGTGACAAGGAGAGAGGATAGCAGGCACCCAAGCTTGGACTTCTGGCTTCTGGGGATGTGAATGACACCCTGACCATGGTGGTCACCCAGCTGAACTTGGAGTTTCGCTTTCAGGGCAAGAAGCTGCGAGGATTTAGCTGTGAGCTTATCCGGTCCCCCCATGGGGTCTTGCCTGAGACGGTCTTTTCCACGACATGCCAGGTCACGGTGCCCATACTGCTGTCTGGCTTGGGCATGATGGCTGCCGGCCTGATGATGAACATTGTCCAAGTGCGTGCTGGGCGTCAGAGAGGTAGTAGGGCTGGGATAGAGGGCAGCATCAGGGTCTCCTGGCACCAGAGGTGCAGGCCAGGGACACACGGGCCTACATGGGTGGCCTCACTGCTCAGCAGTCTCTCTGCAGGGTTTGGTGAAAGGGTCCCAGAACAATGATCATTCTGATGATGACCCTCCCTATTGTTAGCTGTGAGGTCCCCGTCAGGCACAATGCTCAGCCTCCTTTCTGCAGGAAGTGCAGCTTCCTCAGGTGGGGTCTGCACTTAGTGCATGGGATATTTAGTCTCTTTTTGCCTTGGTTTCCCTGTCTGTAAAGCAGGAATCACAAGAGCATCTGTCTCATGTATTTATGAGGCAGATGACTGAGTGCATGTATGTTGTTGACCTGTGGAGTGGAATGATGGCACAGGCAGAACCTGGGCAAGCCCATGAGGTTCTCAAGGCTCAGAGCCAGGCAGAGGTATGCAGGCAGTCGAAGAGTGTGTATGCCCTGGGTTTGGTCCCAGAATCATGTTTGCAGGTCTAAGAAGTTTGTGCTTGTTATTCATTTATATTTAATTGTGTGTGTGTGTGTGTGTGTGTTGCTGGGGATGGAACACATGTCTTGTGTTTGCCATGTATGTATTGCACCATTGAGCTACATCCTCAGCACCAATACTAATTTTACTCTGCAAATTGGACTTTAACCACGAGGACATCCCCAGATGGTGTCCCTTGTTCCTCAGCATCTCCATGACAGTGGCTGCCCGTTGCCTCCTTGTAGCCTTTGAACTGGAGAGGATGGTCAGTGTTGCTCCTGGCCTTGGAGCAGTAGCTCGCTGTGTGGCGGCTTCCGCCTGCACACGTCAGGAACTAGGACATGTGGCCCTCTTCGTGCTGGGGCCCACTCACACTCGGAGGGCTTGTGCTTCTTTGGCTTATAACCTAGATTCCCACCTCTTCCTGATGGCCTCAGCTCTGTGGCCTCTCCGAGAGCTTCCTACCCCTTCCCGAAGGCCACCCTGCTGGTACTCCTGCCCCAGGTCTTCCCTCCTTGATCTTTTCACAGCCATGCCCCCTTGTGTGGAGCTGGGTTCTGAGCTCCTCCATCTCTAACCCACCCACAGCCACTCCCAGCTGAGACCTCAGAACACAGCTCAGGAACACACCCTCTTCTTGGTGCCTCTGCCTCTGTGGCCTGGAGGGTGATGTCAGTTGGGAGAGTTAGACAGGTAGTGCACATAGCAAGCGGGAGGGGAGAGTGCTTCCTTCTTCCTCGGGGGAGGGCAGAGATGTGCAGAGGGAGGGGCAAGGTCTGACTTGGACCCTAAAGGCTACTGTAGCAATTTCCAGGTGCCAGGAAAGATGCAAACATCAGGCAGAGGACCATGTGTGCAAAGCTATGAGTGAGAGTGAGGAACAGAGAACCTTGGGTGACCACTGTCCTTGGGACAGGGGCAGTGTGGGCCATTGAAGGGTTCTGCTCTGTTCAGAAGCTTGAGATGCACACTGAGTGCAAAGGGGTTTTTGTCTTTTCTTCATTGACTGCCTTACTTCCTTTCCTGTATTTCATTATTTTTTGTGCTTCTTGTATTACTTTCCTTTTTTCCTCTTTCTTTCCTTCCTTCATTTTATAATAAGTATTATTTTTTTACTGGAATATAGTGTAGACATGTGGAAAATCGCACAACTCCTGTGTGTAGTTGATAAACTGAAGGTGAATGCCCCATGACCCCAGCCTAGGCCCTGAGCATGCCCCATCACTAACACTTCTTCCACACCTGCCCCACTTCCACCTCTCTTCTGCCTTCTGGTGTTTTAGGGAGTTGTGGTCCTAGTAAGATATGAGGCTATTTACAACATTCTTGGATATGTTTCTGGGGCATATATGGACTCAAGTGTGTTGGGTGGAGTTGGCAGTACATGGTTATAAGTGGTCTAGTGACCGTCATAGTTGTGTGACAGAACTTACTGGTGTCAAAGATGCTTGGATGATGAACTCCGACGCAGTGAGGCGAGCTGGGTGGTTGGGACTATAATTCAGAGCCCCCCTGAACAGCAGGATGAAAAGCAGTGGTGGATTTCAGATCCCCCACTGACCAGAACAAATGTCTTTTTAAATTTTATTTTATTTTATTTTATTGAAGTACAAATATCAATGAGACGGTTTTAAGACACCTTAACAGGACGGATTTGATAAATTAATACATTGCAAACTGTTTTCATAATGTTTTGGTATCGTGCAAAGTGCATGCATGATATTATACTTACAGACATTATTATAGCAGATGTCTCTTATCAGTAAATTAAGAGAGTGTATTTTATACCTGAATTATGTCACAGATTCAATAATTAATACTTTCTACCTTGTTATCTTCCTGGTGGTTGGCCTAGTACTAGAAGCCGACATAATATCCTGTCCAACCACCATTAGTGCAAATCTTGCCTCTCATAGAATTATGTAGAAGCACAGCATTCTATCCCAACTGTGCTGTCCATAGACACACATCATGATTCTTCCTTTTTATACCCCTTCCTTTGTCTACACCTGTCAAAGATGGGCACTTCATTGTCATTCAACCAATTTAGGTGCCTGAAGTTCACAGATCAAAATTGGAGAAATAGAAGAGCGGCAAGTCCAGTCAACATTTTGGCCCTAGCCTTTCAAGGTCAGCGAAGACTCGGGACATAGGAGAACCTGTACTGTAATATCAGAACAAATGTCCTTAAAGTGTTGCTATAGAGGGTAGTGTAAGAACTTTATAATTATGACAACATGAGTGCCAAATTGGATAGAAGCAGGGTTTCCGTCTTGGCTGGCAGAGTAGGAAGGAACTCCAGGAGGTAGGGCTGTGGGAAGGGCCTCTGTGAGAGCAGCTGAAATTTGGAGATTTTAAGTTTGAGGTAACCGTGTGACATTAATTATGCAGTCTGCAGTAGATGAGGCAGGTGTGGCATTGGGGTTCTGCCATATGCCCAGGACATCTGTCCTGGGTTTGCTTCTGGCTGCAAATAATAGAAAACTCGCCTCAAAACAACTGTGGGAATGAGGACACTCTTTATCTCTGCACTGGGACACTGAAGATAGGGCATCTGCAGCGCTGGTTACTTCCCTGCATAAGTAGTGTGGCTCAGGCATTTTCCACTCTAGCATTTGTGTTAGCCTGCTAGGGCTGCTATAGCAAAGTACCACAGACCAAGAGGTTTAATGGAAATTGTTATTATTACATCTGAATACTGGGTGTCTGAGATCAATGTATCTGCAGGGTTGGTTTCTTGAGTTTTAAAATGCTGTCTTCTCCCTGAGTTCTCACATTGCTGTCCCTTAGTGGTTATTTATATCCTAATCTCTCTTTTAAGGACACTGGTCATGTTGGATGAGAGCCGACCTATATGACCCCACCATACCTTACCCATCTCTAACTATCTGTCCTTAAAAATATTTGAGGTACTGGGGCTTAGGAGTTTGACATATGAATTTGGGGGAGGGGACACAGTTGAGCCAGTGTCGGTTTTTTGACTTTGTACAGAATAGCCTCCTTCGTGTTATATGACCACAATGTGACCAGGCATGAATTCTTAAGTCTCATGGCCAGAATCATGTCATGGCCCCATGCTATGGCAGTTGGCCACAGTGAATCTGTGGTCCTAGAGAGAAGGCGGTGGTGGCTGTTGGGGAAGTAATACCAATTGTGCAGTGGAAGGTAACTCACACCTTGGGAGGGAGAGGTTGTGGAAAGAAAGGAGAACAGAAGGTGAAGCATTTAAGAAAACCAGTATTAAAAGATCAGGAGGAGGAAAAGGGGCCCACAGTGGAGCTATGATAAAATATTAGGGAGGCCAACATAGAACTAGGAGGCCAAAGGAAGAGAGTTTGGAAGTTAGTGTTTCGAAGGAGCTTCATCCATGTTGTGAAGGAGGACAGTGCCATCCCACAGAGAATCGGCACTAGAGTCCAGGGGTTCAGCCATCTGAAGGTTCTTGTTATCTTTGGGACAGCAGTATGGCAGACCTAGGTCAGCACAACATGAAGTCAAGAGAAGTGAGGTTGGGAACACATCAGAAGTGGGTGGCCCTGGGAAAGAACCTGGATTAGGGAGGTTCATTGGCAGGGGAGGTAGAGATTAGGATGAGTTATTCTGACTTTTGTGTCAGTGGGTACTCAGTCTTGCGTGGGGGTGGAAATAGCATACGTGTGTGCTCTGGGAAGACTTAATAGCCTGAAAGGAGCATGCACATACTTGACCCCAATCTGGTCCAGTCGTAGTTCACAAATGCCCTTAATTTGCAAAGGAGGTGGGAGAGGACCCTCATGGGCTAGCTAACCCTAGCTCAGTGGCCTGAGTGCCTGCGTGATGGTCCCGTGCCCCGTGCTACAGGAGTGCTTAGGACTGATAGGAAAGCTGCGTACAGGACTAGGGCCAGATGCTGCTGGAAGACGGAGGCCTTGGAGTAGTGTTGATAAGGGCCACATACCCACTTGGTGACACAGTTTGCTGTTGAAGCCTTGACAGCTCAGAAATCTATCAGAGCTGTGCCTGGGCTCTGAATTTCACACCTAATGCAAGGGGAGAATGTATGGAGGGAGCCATTAGTGGGGTTACTTTTCTTGATCAAGGGCAGAAAGGAGTTATTTTTATTTATTTTTTGAAGGTTTCAGTTGTCCTTTATTTCCTCAATAGGCCATATTTTAATGGATACGCAGCGTTTTTACTTGCCATCAATTGTGATTTCATTTAGAAATAATTTAGCTGTATCATCTCAGCTGGCATGATTACTGATCTCTCCATTTCTTAGGGGTGACTCTGCCCACAGGGGAAAGGTTCCATTTTATTCCAATTTGTGTTGCTGTATAGGTCCATGCAGCAGCACAGAATGTGGCTCCACTAACTAATATAGCATTACCTTATTAGTCATGAAAATCAAGTGTATGTTTCTGGTGGCTCTGCCTTGCTGCCGTTTGTTGAATGCTTCAGACTGGAAAATGACCTAACACGTTTTGGCCAACCTCCACATCGAGGAGCTGAAGTAGAAACTGTGGTCACTGCAGCTGTTGGTTTGGTGCAAATTATTTCCAGATACCCTTGCAAAGAGCCCTCAGGAGCTTTTGAATGGGTCTGGCTAATCCCTCTACTGGCTCCCCGCTTGTAAGGCCTGAGCTGCTTGGAGTTGGCTCTCCTGCTCCCTCTAGAGGTGAAGTGGATTTGGGGAACCAGAATCTGTACCTCTGCTGTCCATGCTGACAAAGGAGGAATTTGTCTTTGAATTCAGAATTCCAAGACCAGAGGAATTTCTTGTCTCAGGGTCACAGATGTCTGTAGGGATCAGAAGAACAAAAGAAATTAATCAGATTAGTTGGGGAATCGAAATTTGATTCTGGGAGGTTGAGATAGGAGAATTGAAAGTTCAAGCCCAGTCTGGGCAAATTAGCAACATAGTTGGATCCTGTCTATGTTTTTTAAAACATTTTTTTAAAAAATTAGAGCCCAGTGTGATAGTGATGCACACCTATAATCCCAGCATTCAAGAGCTGAGGCAAAAGAATCAGTGGGGGTTCTGGGCCAACCAGGCCCTGCTTGAAGTTCAGTACAAAGTCCCAGTGCACACTTGCTCTCCCTAGCTCTCTTGCTCTCTCCCTCTCTCCTCTCCTCCCCTTGTCTCTCCCCTCTCTTCTCCTTCTCCCCTTCACCCTCCCTCCCTCTCTTACAAGCACACCATAGAGTTGATCCCAGAGAACAATCTGATTATATGTTAACCAGTTAAGAATTTTCAACTCTATAAATGAATTTTTTTTTTTCTCTTCTTAACTTGTAGCCCTTTCATTCTGCCTTTTTGGGTTTTTTTTTTTTTTTTTTTTTTTTTTTATGTTTGATGGAGACAAAACAGATTTTTCTGTTTTGAAAAACTCAGATTCCAGCATGGTCTTTTGAGTGATAACTTACACTTGTCTTAGTGCCAGGGAGCACAGGGAGGCAGGGCCTGGAAGTAACATCCCTGACAAAGTCACTGCCACTCTATAGTCCCAGCTGGTCTTGCCAGGTATTACCAGGCCTCCTAAAATTGTGAACACATTTGGACTTCTACAAAACTTTATTTTGTGCAGGAATTTCCATACTGCACAGACACCTGGTGTAGCATGTTTAAATGCTGGGTGGGTCCAGGGTGCCTGCAGCCAGGAGCTTTCCCCAAAGTTCCTGACTCCTGAGGACAAAGCAAGGGGGGCTTGCTTGAGACCACTAGTGCTGATTTGATAGATAATATGAAACATGTCATGGCTTATTTTGTTTAAAGATATTTGAGATACTATTTGGACTTACTCATTTTATAAGGATTCTGAAGA
The DNA here is from genome assembly GCA_004027165.1 of Ctenomys sociabilis. NCBI lineage: Eukaryota > Metazoa > Chordata > Mammalia > Rodentia > Ctenomyidae > Ctenomys > Ctenomys sociabilis. Next base: position 64,543 of record PVKA01001574.1, read on the forward strand.
CTTTACAGACCTATGAAGACTGTATATTTATTTATTTCCTTATCCTTTCTCTTCCAGCACTGGCCCGTGTTTGTGGAGGTTAAAGACCTTTTGACATTGGTTCCACCCCTAGTGGGCCTGAAGGGGAACCTGGAAATGACGCTGGCGTCACGGCTCTCCACAGCTGTAAGTTGACAGCAGGCATTTCAGGGTACCTCCAGTGGGGGAGGATGTAGTCCACTACCTGTCTATCTTCAGTGGCTTATAGATGGGTGGGCTGAAGTCTTCAAGAAAGTGAGTGTCGGCTACCTCATGGAGCTATTCCTGGCCACCCACATCTGTCATCCTATTTTTTTCCATGATCGAATTGGACTATGGGTAAGTGATCAGGCCAGTGCTTGGGGACCCTTCATTGCTCCTTTAACCCCAATGTTGCTTGGTTCATTGTGTGTGACCCGAAGTCTGCATGCTCTCCCTGCTGTTCTATACCCATCTGCATCCTGAGCCAAGTTCCCCCATGTGTTCATACAAGAGCCTCCATGAGCCATGCGGTTCTAAGGGAGCATTTTGTAGAGAGATGAGAAGGGTCTAAATTGCCCACATTGCTGACTCCCTTAGTAGACCACTCTCAGAGTATATTCCTCATTACTGTGGGACTGGAGACATCTCCCTCTGGGCTGTGAGGTCAGTGCATTCTCTAGCCTTGCCAGTTCTTCTGATCCCTCCCAGTTATCCACAGAGATTGAAATTCTTTTCTTGTTATGTCCCCCTTTCTCTGGTGCTAAAGTGTTGTCCTGTGTGTGAAAAAAAGCCTGCGGCATGGGAGGCACCTAGGTGGAGAGCCTGGTAGCTGGGGTGCAGAGAGCTGGGTATGAGACTGGAGGGTGGGGCGTGGTACCTGCGCACTGGTCTCCAGGGATACCCAGGCTCCCATCCCTGGGCACTCAGAAGTCTACATGGGAAAAGGATCTTTGAAAATGTGATAAAGTTAAGACCTTGAGGTGAACCACTATAATCTCAGGAGTCCTTAGAAAAGGGAAAGGGAGGGAGGCAGAGGAACATTTTGGGCAGAAAAAAAAAAAAGGCATTATAATAGAAGCAGAATCAGAAAAGATGCTGTGCCACCCGCTGGCTTTAGTGGAGGAGAAGCCTCATTCCAAGGGATGTAGTTCTGTGTGCTGCCAAAGGCCAGAAAACAGATTCTGCCCTGGAGCTTCCAGTGGCTGTAGGGCGTGGGCTCCATAAGACTGTTTCAGACCCCTCACCAACAGAATTATCAGAGGAGGGGTTTTGGTTGCTTCAAGCAGGTTTGTTAAAACAGCAAGAGATCTGAAAAACATGTAGAACATTTATTTTCAAAAAACAACAAATCCTTTCAATAAAAAAAAAAAAAAAAAAAAAGCAAGAGGAAATGAACACATTGGGTCAGATTGTATTTGAGCCCTCTAAATTACTGCACATTTCAAGCATCTGGTATTTAGATATGCATACCCACATGTGTACATCATGTGTACATACTACTACATATGTATGTGTATGGGATGAAAAACATTTTGATAGTAATCTCTGCCATGGAAATTTAATGGGCTGGGGAGATGGCGCAGTTCAGATGCCTGAACTTTATATTTGGCCTGAGGTTGTTCTCTGTCATCTTTTCATTTAATTCAACTCAAAGGACTCAGCATTCCATTGTAAGGCAGATTCAGTGACATTGGATTTCTTAGCCTTAGTTTATAGGGAAGTGTCTTGATTTCTTTCTTATTTGTGCAGGATATTCTTGCCCAATGTAGAATTCTTTGATGAATTTTTTTTTTTTCCTTCCAATACTTTAATTGGCCTTTAAATTTGTACTGAAAATTGTCTGGTACTTTTTAAGGTATCTTGTATGTGATGAGCCTGTTGTCTCCTGAGGTGCTGAAAATTTTGTTTTTCACTTTGAACAGTCTGTTTTTGGATTAATGTGTGACTCTTCAGTTTTATTCTTCTTTGAGTTCATTCATCATGTATTTCCATGGCTGTCTTTCCCTTGGCCTGGGGCAGTTTTTGGCATTATTCCTTCAAATGGGCTCCTAGTCCCTTCTTCTGGTGTTCGCCCTGCCTCCCTGCTGTAATGTCCAAGCTCCTAGGCCTTCAGCCCTCCCCTCTGCCTCCTGCTTTAGGCTTTTAGTAATGTGCTCTTGGGTGCCAGTGATGACCTTGGCGAGCACTTTCATTCAGAGTATAAGCTGGGCTGCCATGAGGGCTCTAGTCAGAGATCTACATGTGTTACCATTTTACAGTTGATGCAAATAGAATACTTTGAAGAAAGCAATTATCTGTGATTTATCTATGGAGACAGAAGTCACTATGTGTGCTAGGATCCAGGACCAAGGTCAAGCTAGTTAATGGCCAGTGCAAGTTAAAACAGCAAACAAGTGCCGGCAATACAAGGTCCTGCTGAGACACATAAAAGAGAAATGAGCTGTTGGCCTCACAGGGTCTGCCATAGTCCTGCCGCACCTCTTCACCTGCTTCCTTTGAGAGCACTGAGATGAGATCCTTCCATCTGCCTAAAGCAACAGCCTGAGCCCTGGCACCAGTTCCTGGTACGTGTTGAGCCTGGGCCCTTCTTTGTGGGTAAGGCAAAAAAAGTGATCATCACGTTTATTAATAGTTGGCAGATCTTTATATTTTTCCCCCTTGGAATTCAGAAACATTAATTAAGTAAAAAGGAGCTATGAAGAGCCAGTGTGGTGGCACATGCCTGTAATCCCAACATTCAGGAGACACAGGCAGGAAGATTACCATAAACTCCAGACCAGTCGGGGCTACTGTATTGGTCAGGGTTTTACTTAGAGGAACAGAAATAATATAAGGAATAGATATTCAATGTACAAGATATACAATGTATAAGGAATTACAAGACTGGCTTAGGACAGTCAGCCACAGAGACAGAAGACTGAGCATGCAGAGGGCGTCTGCATACCCTAGACTGAGAAATTCAGTGCCAAGGTCTGAAGCTCCCTGCTGTGCTCCCTGCAAGTCTCTATTTGTCAGCTAATGGATCTGTGACGGAAGACTGAAGAGTCTGTGATGGATGCTGGAGTCTACAACAGAAGGTGAAGGATCCAGGCCAGAGGTCGAAGAGTCTGTGCTGCAAGCCAGGCAATGAAGTCCAAGCCAGATATGAAGACTAAAGTTCCTCTCATGAAGTGGAACCTCAGCTTTTTCCTCAGCTCCTTCCTATGGTTTCTTTGTGCTGAGTCACTCTGGGGCAGGCCCATTGCGCCCTAGGGTGGAAGCAATTGCACCCTAGTCCTGGTCCTGCTCTAGAAAGGAGCTAATCTATGCCCCAGGGTGGGCACATTGGGTGCTAGGGCAGAAGCAGTTGTGCCCCAGAGTGGGACCCCCACTGACCAGAACTGGGCAGTGGAGTCATCCAGCAAAGTTGACACAATATATAAACCATAACAGCTGCACAGAAAGTTCAAGCCCAGACTGAACTGCATAGAAAGACCTCATCTTGAAAAACAAAACAAAAGAAGAAAAAAAAATTGATATTGAACCCTTTGTTCTTTTATTGGCTTTTACTATGTTGTTAGGAAACAACTACCAGTTTTAAGAGAGAAAGTACAGTTATATCTTTTATACTATGAGAGATGAAACATACAATGTATTTCTTAAATAGCTTGATTTTAGGAAGGATATACAGGGCCAGGTCTTTGAGGTAGGGCCAGTTGGAAAGGAGAGAGAGGAATTGTAGGTGACAGGGACTATGGCCCAGCATCTGCCTGTGTACCTTTCACAGTGGGAAGCCTTCCTGAGTCCAGGTGTGATTTTGAGAGTGGGAGATGGCTGTGAAAGCATGGGTAGCACATAGCATTCTGCATATATGCTCACACATGCACACCTGGGTGGTCTTTGGTATGCCTCCCATTCTCAAGGGGACTTTGTTCTTGCCTTTGTTTCCCAGGCTACTCAAAAGAGAGTGAATTGCTGTGTAGAAAGCCAAGCAGCATGATTTGTTCAGAAGTCAGTGAAATGGTGTTTCTCAATTTCTGTCTTGACAAGTCTGTTCTCTGGGATGGGTTGCACTGCCCTGGGACTAGCCAGACTTACCTTGTGTCTCTTTCTCTTCCTCCTAGGCCAACACTGGACAAATGGATGACCCCCAGGAGAAACACAGAATCATTAGCAGCAACCTTGCCCTCATTCAGGTGAATCTCCACTTTGTCACATTGATGGAGCCCCTCCTTTTTGAATTTGCTGCAAAGGGCACTCCAGGTAGGAAGAGGGAGGGCTGCATGTCTCCATACTCTGGACTGAGCTTTGAGGACATATGGTTCTCTATCCACTTAGCCCCATTCCTGCAGCTGCTAGAGACTCAGCCCACCTCTAGGGCACCACATCCACCTGAAGGAGCTGCCTCTCCTGGAACCTCAGATTCTTTCTGCTTCGCTACACACTTCTTTCCAAACCAGATTCTTCACCTATATTTGATTGTTCTCTCTGCACATGCTAACAGGTTTCTTTCTTTTCCCACTGTTGACTCAAACTGTTCTCTCCAAGCTCACTGGTAGTCTGCTAATTGATCCTGAGGTTTTTTCTTTTCCATGTGACTTTAACCTTTCTGTGGAAAGCTGATGGATCCTTCCTGTCTGTAACTTCCCCCTGGCCCCACTCCTGCCTGCCTGTCTGCCTGTCCCTTGTCAGCCTCTGAGAGTTCCCCTTAGCCCTATGAGTGCTTCATGTTCCTCTCAAATTGTACCTCCTCCTGGTCCTCTTGGAGCTAAATTCTAATGGAGGGAACCTTATTACTGAGCATTGTATCTGGGAGAACAAAGGGCCAGAGCAAGCAAGGTGATTACTTTGGTGGCAGGAAGGAAGGCTGGATGTGGCCTCACTCTATCAGGATATCTAGCCTGAAACTTTCTGAGCCTCTTAGGGTAGAGAAGCCTGCAATAGCATCAAGAGGTGTGCTCTTACTGTTTGTTGCCTGGTAGCCTTGGCCCAGCTGCATGCCCTTGTCTGACACTTACTGTAACCTCCTAGATGTCAGAGCCCCTAAATCTAGCAGAGTATTTCTGCCTGCCTGTACCACAGGGATCCCAAAACAGCATAGCTAAATTATTTTTCCTTTTGCATTCATCTCTTTTTATTTGTTGTTGGTGGTGATTTTTTTTTTTTTTTATAGGGGGGTATCATACATTGCATTCATGACCTCAAGCTTGCCAGGCAGGCGCTGTGCTGCTGAGCTATATCTGTGGCCCTGTATTCATCTCTTCTAAAGCCCTGCCCATTCAGTCCCATGTGACAGTGGATACTTCTCTCTGGAAGCCACCTAGCTGTAGGACCTCATTCTCTATAAGATGGGTTGCAGTGAGGTTATAATAGTTTAGGACTTTCACATCTATTGAGAACATGGCTGGAAATAATTTGGGTCAGGAATATCCCCTAAAAGCCCATGAGGTAAACAGAAGTCACCAGCTCATGGCTCTGTTGGAAAGCTGTGGAATAGTTCTTTCAGGTTTGCTTTTGGAATGAAGTGTTAAACCCCAGCCCCTTCCTCACTGTCTTTTGCTTCTTGCCCATGAAATGAGCACTTTCGTTTTGCCATGTGCTCCTTTGGTAATACTCTGCCACAGCACTCAAGCCATGAGGTCAGTTGATGATGGTCTAGAACCTCCAAAACTCAGAGCCCGAGTAGACTTTTTCTCTATCAAGTGATTGTGTCTGACGCTTTGATACAGTCCGTGGAAAGCTGATGAATGCGTGGTCATCATCCCAGCATGCCAGCTATGCTCACGACTTCAGTCCAGTAGACCCTCCACTGCTCCCCACCACACCCAGCCCCACTGAGGACTCTACCTCAGTCTTGTCTGAATCCAGCTCTGTTCCATCTCCTGCCCTGAGTAAACACTGTAAATCTCAGTGCCTTCCAACTGCTTCCAGCCCATCCTGTGCATGGCTGCCTTCTAGTGACCTTTGCTGAGTTGATGGTACCTCCTGCCTGGTGGGCCCCCTTGTCCTGGAGTGGGCCATCCTTGCCTTGCTTAGAAGCCTCATGTCCAGCCCAGCCCTCCACATTCTCCGTCTTGGGCTGAGCAGGAATGTACACGTGTCTTTGCAGTCCTTCCTCCGTGTGTGTGTGTGTGTGTGTGTGTGTTTGCACGCGTGTGCGTCTGTGCGCACGCCTGCACATGCACCTGGTATAAAGTAAAAAGCTGCATTTTCCCCAAGCATAGATATTCAGTTTTCTCTACCTTGTTTCCTCAGTATTCACTCATTTCATGGTAACTTGAAATGCTATGTATATATATCATATTAAATCTCATCTGTTCATGCCTACATTTTCATATATCAAATTTTAAAGTTTCTTATCTTCATGACTGTGTTCTTGAGCTCTAGTCTGTCCTGCCAATTTGTCTGTTTCTGTCAGTGTCATGTTACTGTGATTACTATAATTCTAACATAATTTCCTGATGAATGTGACAGGAAAACTTCTTTGGCCTTCTTTTTCTAAAGATCTTTTCTCGCTTGTTTTATCATTTTTGTGACATTTAAAATGTCTCATCAATTGCCATGAAAACTCCCATGGAGACTTTGATTGGAATTACAGACACTGATTTTGAAAGTTTTCATCTTTAAGGACTAGCTCTCTTTAAGAACATGAATAATTTTTTTCCATCAGCTCTTTTCAATAACATAACACATTTCCACTCTGATACTAGGGTTCAGATCTGGGCACCTGATGGTGAGGATCTGCATGACCACCTAACTGAGAGCCCTGCAGGATGGGGATGGAGGCAGCCTGGTGTGACTGTGAGACGGGGAACACCAGTGTCCAAGGTTGAGTGTGTGGGCGGAGGTCTCCAAGGTTGTGATAGTGGCACTGTGAACAAGAGCCTACAGGAGGCTAGGTGCTTCTTGCCTGAGGCCGAATCACAGGCTTTGGAGTCTGCAGTGGAAGGTGGTGTCTTGCAAGGACAGCAGCAGTGCTGGGGTTGCTCTTCCCTGCAGTGGAGGGCTGCCAGCAGAGGTGAAAGACAAGGCCAGTGGTGAGCAGCAGTATCCCTTTAGAGAGGTTTAGTAGAGGGCAGGGAGGATTGGCGTTAGGCAGAAGGATCCTCTTTTATGTGACCCATTTCTGCCCCCACAGGTGCAGGCCACTGTCGTGGGGCTTCTGGCTGCAGTGGCCGCCCTGCTGCTGGGTGCTGTGTCTAGAGAGGAGTTGGACTTGGCCAAGGTGGCATTGCTGTGTGCCAGCAGCGTCCTCACCGCCTTCCTAGCAGCCTTCGCCCTGGGTAAGCAGCAACCTGAGAATCCCAGCATCCACCTAGACCCTGGTGTTTTGATTTGTAGAGTCCTGTTCTGAGCATTCTATGTCCATCTCCTTAAGATTTGAGCAGTGGCACCACCTGCTGGTTCCCTCTCTCAGGCCACAGATCCTTAGGCCACTGGGCTTTCTCAGGACCAAATTACCCATTAGAACTTACTCTGCTTTCCTTCCTCTGTCTCTGAAGGAATGCTGATGGTCTGTATAGTCGTTGGCGCTCGAAAGCTGGGAATCAACCCGGACAACATTGCCACACCCATTGCAGCCAGCCTGGGTGACCTCATCACACTGTCCATTCTGGCTTTGGTTAGCAGCTTCTTCTATAAACACAAAGGTAGGGAGGGGTTCAGAGAGGAGGGGTCGGGGTTGGTCACCAGCAAGGCTGAGCTGAGTGGGAGCTCTGGCACCCAGCCATGGCATTCAAATCGGCACTATTCCCATAGGTAGGAACCTAGAGTAGGGTGTTGCAGAATCAGAGGTCTTTCTACAGAGGAAGGAAAGCCTGAACTTGCTAAGCAGATCCAGTGTCCTAGGAACCCTTGGTAGAGGGGAAATAAGCAGCTCAAGTGAACAGACTTGTGGTTGTTGATTTCTACTTTTAGGACAGAGGCAAGCAAGGGGGAACACCTAGTCTTCAGGCTACTCTAGTCACTTAGGTGTGTCCTCCAGGAGTGAGCAGTGGGGAGTAGGGATGTGGGGTGACAGTTTTTAAAGGCACGTCCCTCGACAATTAGGAACAGCCTTGTTAAAGCTATCATTTCCCCAGTCCCTATAGGACTATTGACCCAGGGATTTGAGAAATCACCCACTTTTACATGCTAACACAGTAAGGTGCCTGGGTCCCTTTCTGTCTTAGCTCTGGGATGATTCCTTGCCTGTTCTCTTGGGTGTTGCTTGCTACCAGTGATATTTGGTCACCTGAGAGATCTCTTGAGTTTAGTGGGTGACATGAAGATCAATAGGAATCAAATAAGATGACTTTATTTTACCTTTAAGCCAAACAATTTAAAATAAGACTTTCATAGACGTCAGTTGTTCACATTTGGCTTGTAAAATAAATAAGAGTTCCAGGCTTCCCCACATCCTCTTTCTTACCCCTCTGTCCTGTATTCTTATGTTAGCACATGACTTCGGGTCTGGATACTCAGTCACCATTCTGAACCTATGGACATCTCTCTGTTGTACTCAGGAGTCACTCACCGCGCCTGGCTAGGAAGGGATGTCCTCACTGCCAGTGAGTCGACTATCCCCTGCCAGTGACAGTGGAGATGTAACCCCACAGTGTGTGTTACCACACTGTGGAGAATGGGAGCCAGAACCTTGATGGTGACATGGGCAATTAGGGAAAACGTGGACTGCACTTCCAGGTGTCCCGTAAGCAGATGCTCCTATAGGCCACTGTGTCCCTGAGTGTTTGAGCCTTGCTGGGGCTGCCTCCCATCTCCTGGGGCAATGCAAGACAGTCATGCCCACCATGAAGTGCTTTGTCTAAGCATTCTCAGGCATTTGTGGAATGGGCCATGGTTGTATAATACAGGAAAAGAATGAGGAGTGTTCCTAATGTCACTTGCCACAGGAATACATAGGGTACAAACCATGCCTGTGAATCTCAGGATGGGGCCTCCTTGCAAAGAGGCTGTGCATGCTCTGAGCCTGCCTCTGGGAGGGTAGGAAGATGGTCCTAGAGAAAGCTATGGTGTTCTGTGCTTACTGAAAGGTGGAAGTCACATATAGGGTGCAAAGAAGGAAGAGAATAAGACAAAAGGTATTTGAATACATTGGGCTTGGGGTAGCAACAGACTGATCCAGGCACCAGTCCATCTTCACCAGCCTTGTATCCATTGGCAGTGATGACATGTTGACATGAGTAGGTAGATCCTTGTCTTCTGAGAGACACCTGTGCACCTCCAGCAGCTGCCTCTTGTTTTGCTCTGCTCCTGGTGTATAAGAAGGGTATGGAGAATATGAATGAAATCTTGCAGGGGAATAGCTGTCACCTGGCCACTGGCCTGTAGGGTACTACTCCTACAAGTGAATTGAAGACAGAGAGGAACTTCTCTAGTTGCTTAATGGGAAGAAACTGTGGAAGGTACGCTAGGCTTGTCCATTCCAAATGATGAGCATGGAAGTGGGTCCGCAGGTTTCCCTGTCCTTGGCTCCTTGCCCACCTCTTGCCTGGGGAATCCAGGCCCTGTCTGAGCCAGGCTGAGCCTTGTGTGCCAGCCTTGGCCACATGAGCTACAAGTAAGTGTCCCCTTTCTATTTCAGATGCCTGGTATTTGACACCGCTGGTCTGCATTGGCTTCATGGCTCTGATCCCCCTGTGGGTCCTCATTGCCAAGCAGAACCCCCCAGTCATGAAGATCCTAAAGTTTGGGTGGTTTCCAATCATCCTTGCCATGGTTATCAGCAGGTGAGCCTGCACACACATCCCTGAGCTGCTCCTTCCTCTGCCCTGACTCCCACTGTAGTAGGGTACTAGGTGCACTCTCAAGTGAATCATCCTGGGCCTTATTCATTGCCAGGAGGTCAGACACATTCTCTGCAGTCCCAGGAACCCATCACACTGCAGCACTGCAGGACCCTGGCTTTCACAGTCCAGTGTTGGCTCTAGCCCCTGCTAGGGTGGCAGGGCCCCTGTTGACAGCCTCACAGTGATGGCTCACTGGTCACTTTCCATACCATGGCTACTCGTGGTACCTGGAGGACAGTGGGGTTAGCTCCCTGTGGACTTTTGAAGTCTTTCGTCGAACCCATTTCTGCTTTACTCCAGCCTCACTCAAGGCCCCTTTTTCTGCTAGAAGCTTTTGATGGAGCAACTGCTGTCCATTCTGTCATAGTTTTAATCAGAGTCTCAGGAAAAGAGAGATTGTGGTCCAGATATCTTTGCTTCTAAAAGGTTCTTGGGCTCCTATTCAAATAAGTCTACATTCTCCAGAGTTCTCAGAAGTCTAAGTAAACCTTTGCTAAACTGACGTGGCTGGCAGCAGCAAGGTCTTGCTGCAGCGGTTCCTGACAACAGGGCCATGAATTTCTGTGCAGGTTGTCTTTCCTGCTGAAGGCCAGCTCTGTCATGGGTGAGGAGCCATCCATGGAGGGAACCTAGCCAGCTGTATCGCTTCCCAAAGCTGTGCATTTATTTTGTAATGGGTTGTCATTAGCTAATGGACCTCCTGGAGCAGTCAAGACTCAAAATGGGGATGGAAAACTGGGCTCAGAGGATGTGGGGGTGGTGCATTAGGTTGTAGCAGGTGTTCTATGTAGGGGAAGCTGAGGCTGGGGGCAGGCCAGTGTCTGCATAGAAATGGCTGGCAGGACTCCTCTGTATGCCAGGTCTGCTCATGTGACTGCTGTCTGCTTTCTCCTCAGTTTTGGAGGGCTCATCCTGAGCAAAACCATTTCTGAGCACCAGTATAAAGGCATGGCCATATTTACTCCTGTCATATGCGGTAGGTGTCTGACATGGTCCCCCAGGGGTCTCTGGCTTAGGTTGTTCCTTTGGAATGGTTGGGCCTGGATATTAGTCCAGCACCAGACCTTGGAGGAAGTTGTGCAGCTGTACCTATGGGGCCACTGGAGCTGGTTTGTCTCAGATGAATGGGACCCGGGGAGGTGGTACACACTATCTTTATGGCAGAGATAAATCCGAGACCTAGAAACCTGGAATCTGGATTAACTCTGACTTTACTGGCAACTGCAAACTGAATGTGACCCCCCCATGACTAAGGTACTGGGCTGTGGATTTTTAAACATCTACTGGTGCCACTGAAACTCAGATAGTATACAAACCTAGGTTTCTATATTTCCCTTAAAAATAAAGCTGTGCTTTCCTGGGTCTATATTCTTGGCCTACCCTGGTTCAAAGCCTGTGTTTCTAAATTTGCCTTGATCCCTACCACTTTCTGTTGTCCTGCATGTGACTCCATTCCTTCAATACCTTCTGTATAAAACCTATGGGCATTTGAACTGATGGCTCTTTTTGATTCGATGTCTGGTATCTCATGAATGAAGCTCTGAAAATAGAACCTGCCAATTGGTAGTACAAAGCTTGCTAAGTCATTGTCCAGTTTGATTGGTCCCCAGGCCCTGGCCTTCTGGGACTTTACAGTTCCTTGGACAGACCCTAAATATCCACAGCCTCCCTCCTTCCCTCGAGGCTGATAATACCTGTACTTCTTGTGTGGCAAGTGCCACCTCATGTACTTGCACCTGGCAGTGACCACAGTATTTGGACATGGTGAGGATGGCAGCAGATTGCAGTATGCTTAGCAGGGGCAATGTGTCTCTCTGATGCCAGTGACTCATTGGACTTTAGAGGCCATTCATACACTTTGAGTAGGTGACACAGGCAGGACAAGAGCTATGTGGTAAGGAATGGTGGGCCTGAGGCAAGCTACAGATCCCAGTGCTGATATGAAGGACGTGTTGCCTTGCCCGGTCAGTTGAAGCCAGGGGTGGCCTGGTGAGAAAGTAGATCCAGACTTGGCTTATTAAGAGAAACCTGGAATCTGGATTAAAAGCCTGATTTATAAGTGCTCCCAATTAGTTTGGGAGTTTCTCCAACTCATAAAAATCATTTCTAGGCCACAGAAAATCAATCTGCAGCTGTCCTCTGCCTCCAGGCTTTTTTGCACCCTTTGCAAACAGCCTTAGGAGTCACTGTGGCACAACTGTGCACTTTTGCACAGTTACAAAAGGTTCTCCAGGGGGCTGAGGACGTGGAAAAGGGTCAAGCCTCAACCTCTATCAACCAGCTCCTAAAGTGAAGCATCTCCCAGGCATGCTCTTTTCTTTTCTAGCACCCAAATCTACTACCAGCAGAAGAGACTGAGCATGGCCTTTGTCATCCAGGTCCAGTGGCACTGACAGATCTCAAAACCTTTTTCACACCTGTCGAAGCCATGAAACTCAGCAAAACTTTCAGGGAGCAAACATGCCTGGCATCTTCTGGGGCTCCTGATTCTGCCTCCAGTCCTGTCAATATCAACACTGCATTCATCCACTCTTGAGCCCTGAGCTCTGAATTTCCCCCTAGACAGCCCTCTATGCACACACCCAAAGCCGCTATGGATGTGGGCCTCTATACTAGCAGCGTGGGGTCCCCAGAGAAAGTCAGCATACAGATTGAAGCCCAGTAGTGTTGCCTAAAAACAGCCACGTGACGAGCCATGAGAAGAGCTCCTCACACTTGTTCTCCTCTCCCTGTCCCCCTCCTCTCTTAACCACAGATCTCTCCCTTCTTTGCCTCCATGGTTCCCATCTGCTGTCTGGTTCCTGTTCATTCCCCAGGCCTTGCAATCTAACTTACCTTCCTGGAGTGGCTCAAATCTACCCGTCTTCATCCTTACTCCTTTCCTGTTTTTCCTCCCCTTAGTTTACCTTCTTCCAGCCAACAAGATTTGCTGAGAACTCAGAATCTGCTCTTCCAGTCACACTTCCCTCACTGTAAGGGCTGCCAGCTATTAAGGTGACACCTCACTCAGGAGGTCTGGACCACGTTACTTAGCACCAAACAAGATCAGCTGGAGGGAAGGAGATGATGTCAGATGCTGACTCAGTCTGGGAGGACAGAGGGAGCTCATGATAAGAGAGCTCAGAGACTGGTAAAGAATGAGAAACACGATCCTCTTTCTTCTTATAGGTGTTGGTGGTAACTTGGTTGCTGTTCAGACCAGCCGAATCTCCACTTACCTGCACATTTGGAGCACTCCTGGGGTCCTACCTCTCCCGATGAAAAAATTCTGGCCTAATCCATGTTCTACTTTCTGCACCTCAGGTTAGTCTAGTGTCTTCATAGGTCATGTGTCCATTCTTTAAACAAATAAAAATTATTTTCATTTGAATCTGGAGTTTGCAGCAATGGCTGCCTAAGGGGAGTCCAAGTGCAGCATAGATCACCTTCTAGGCCCCTACTCATCCTCTGAGGGACTTGACTACCCACATCTCTCCATCTGTCCATTATCTGTCCATCCGTTTGTATCTTTCCTTCACTTAAATATTGAATGCCTGCTAAGTAAGGTGTCAGGTGACACTGGTGAAACAGACAGCTGGTATTTTGCCTTGTGGAGTTCTATGACCACAAGAGTAAGTAAACATAAAACAAATGAGTTCATGATTACAAGTGTCATATGGCCCAAAAGGGGCTGGGGAGATGGCTCAGTAGAATAATTGCTTGCCTGGCAAGAGCAAGGGCCTGAGTTCTAATCTCTAGTTCCTCAACAAAATTTTTTTAAAAAGCATATGGCCCAAAAGTCAAAAGCTCAGGGTATAATGAAAAAGAGTCCGAGGATATACACAGGCTTGGGATGAGAAAACTCCTCTCTGAGAATGAGCAGGGCTTGGCTGGGAAGAAGGGTCTTGGTGTAGAAGAAACAGCCTGAGTGAAAGCCTGGAGGCAGAAAGACACTTGGTGAGTTTGAGCAACTCCCAGATTGGTGGCACAGAAGCATAATGAGCAAGATGGAGTTAAGGAAGTTGAGGCCTGAGAGGTGAGGAGGCAGTGCTAGAGGGCCTTGAAGTTTATAGGAGTTTGATTTTATCTCCAAGAACCACTAGAAGCCATTGGAGTTGTTTTGTCTTTTCAGAATCAGATCTTTTCTCCTGCTATATTTTCTTGAATTACTTCCTGTTTCCAAAAATACTTCTGTTCATCCCATAGGGGAGCAATAGTACATTCTAGAATGATATTTTTGTTGGCTATAATATTACAGGTTGGTTTTTGCTTCAGTGCTTGAAAATTTTGCCATTCCTTCTGATCCACACTGTTTGATGGCAAATCTGTTATTTCAGTTGCTTTTGCTTCTAAGTGGATTGCTTTTGGTGCATTAAGTATGACAGTGTTTCTCCCTTGCTTTTTATGAAGACTTCTTTTTTTAGATGTTGGATTGTGACATGAAATGGTAAGGGTTTCATAGAATTAATTTTGTTTGGTGGCTGCCTTAGATATATTTGTATCTTTTGCCAAATTTGGGGGATTTTGCACCATTACTTTCAGTACTTGTAAGTTCACTGATTCTTCTTTCATTCTCTCTTCATTTTGCTGTTTATTCATTGAATTATTTAATTTATTCTGGTTAATTTTTTTTAATTTCTGAAATTTCTATTTGAGTTTTTTTCAATAATATTCACATGCTGTAGTTTAACATGTTCACAATGGGCTATAATTTCTTTGTCTTGCTGCTAGGTGACATGTACGTGACTGTCCAATCAGACAGCTTTTTATTAATTTTACTAGCAAAATGACTGATACAAGTCATTAGATCCATTTATACCACCAGTGGTACAGGCACCTGGTGGAACAGCCATACTTGTACCACCAGTGGTATAAGCTGGTAGAAGCACATTAAAACACTATTTGTGTTGAACAAGGATGAATGACAAAATCTTAAACTCATAGAGCAGAGGTAAATCTAGGGGCTCACTGGCACACCCAGTTGTGCTGTCAAGGCCCCAGAGGATTAGAAGAAGTTTCCCAAGGTGTGCTATGAGCATTTAGCCCTCCCCGGGTTACTAATGTGATGCCTAGGTGTATGCAGGAATGACCTGTGCACCTGCAAGCCTTTTTCCACCCTTTCCTCTGTTCAGAATCTTCTCTCCCAAGTTAGATCTCAGCTTAAATATTACCTCTCTGATAGGTGTTCAGACCACTAGGCTCTCACCCCCACTCATGTATCAGTTATGTTTTGTCATGTCTCTGTAGTGCTAGTCACAGTTTGAAATGACCTTTCCTATTCGTTTTATGTACTTGAATACCATCTCTCATCCCCAATATGTCAGCTGCATGCATGTATTATTCAGTGCATACAAGACCTTGCCAGGGCTGGGGCAAAGGTCCTCAAAATACTGCACATACTCTAAGTCAGATTTAATGCAAGACACAGAAGCTCACAATGTCCACCTACAGTGGTGGACCACAGAGTCAAATGTGGAAGAGTACAAAAGATCTGCCATTGCTCTAGAGATCCAGAGGATCAAGTTGATGGCCTGGATCCCACAGCAGTGTTCCATGCAATCCTGCCCCAGGAGGCTGAAGGATCTGAGCCAGAGATGGTGGATCTGAGCTAGGAGATTGAAGGGTTGGGGCTGGAAGCCAGAGTCCTTGCTAGCAGCCAAAAGGCCAGTGCTGAAGCTGAAGTCTGCCAAAAAACAAGCGAAAACTCCCAAGGCAAAGGGAAGACCAGACCTCCTGCAAAGAGAATGGCCATAGCTCCTCCAAGGAAAATCAGCAGAAATCCTTCCCATCCATTCTCCTTATTATGCTGTTTAGATAACAGTCCTCATTAAATTGGATCTTCTGTGGCAGAATCAGTTCAGCTGAGCATTCTTCGCTCAAATTGACAGTCAGTTAGCCACCACTGGGCAGCAAGGGACAAAACTGAATTCTCATCTGCTACAACATGTCACATAGAAGGTGCTCAGTGAACTCTTACACAATGAGTTGATGAATGGATGTGGAAGCCTTATGGAGAATGACCACATGCCAGGGTAGCTTCTGCTGTCAAGAAAGTCATGTCATCGTGCTCTTAATCTTTTTTTTTGCAGAAATCAATTCCAAGTCAGCACGAGTCCTGCTCTTTCTTGTGATCCCAGGCCATCTGATTTTCTTCTACATCATCTACCTGGTAGAGGGTCAGTCAGTGACCAACAGCAAGACCTTTATTGTGCTGTATCTGCTAGCAGGCCTGATCCAGGTAAGGAAGACTGCAGCAGCAAAGGAACAGCCTTCATGGGGGTCATTTAGCTGGCAAGCCTTATCTCCTGTCCTAAGGGAGGTACTGTGTAGAACCAAGTGGGAAAGGGCTTCCACTCTTCCAGGAGCCCAGAACTTGCTCAAGCTATATATCCTGGTCTAGACACCAGGGCTGCAGCATACACCATGTACCTCACCATGTGTGCTATGTGTACAACACATTGCACCCTTTAGAGCGCACCCCCCATACTGTACCTTGCATGCCACTCATTCATCAGAGCAGCTGCCTGAGGATGCAGTTTGTTCCTATGGAGCGGGCTAAACAGTGGGTCTAGTGATCCATGGTATCCAGAGGGCGGGTGGGCAGGGGCCAGCCTTCCGCCAGGATGTTGTTAAAGGCACACAGGTCTTTGTTCAGGGTTAGATGATGATGAGGACAATAGTGAAGAAAATCAAACTGGCACCCACTTCAGAGGGCCTTCAGCAGACTACCACAGCTCCCACTGGCTAATGATCCCAGTGGGTCTGGGGTTTCTGAAGGGAGTTCTCTGGGCACTGGTGGGCAATTCTTTGGGGTTGTTCTGAGTAATAGGGACTTGGCATTTTTTTACCTTTCCAAGTTTATTTATTTTTTTAAATTTTATTTTTGGTACTAGGAATCAAACTCAGGATCCTGTGCTTGCCAAGCAGGTGCTCCTGCCACTGAGCTGTAACCCCAGCCCTCCCCAAGTGTATGGCATTTGCAGCTGTAGTATGATCCTGACCCCAAAAGGCTGGCATGAGAAAGTCTGGGCAGTTGTCTTGAATAGCTGCAGTGCATAGCTCCAGTTAAAGATGAAGCTCACCAGGGCTGAGTGGCCCTCCCTGGGCAGCTGTAGGAAGAGCTGACTGACCAAAGTTCCGGAGAAGAGGGACTCAAGCGAATACCTGTGGAAGTTCGAGCAAGGTCTTAGGAGTGGAGCCTGTAAAGCAGGGAATGTCCCTGTTGGTAATTGGGACTTCTAGAGGCTAGTATATTTGGTGTTGCTGAGTAACTTACAAAGAAAAGAGGTTTACTTGATTCACATTTCTGGTTGAAGGATCAAAACAGCTTGGTGCTGGCATTTGATGAGGGTCCTCTGGCTGTGGCACATGATGGAGAAGAAGTGGACAGGGCTGAGCTGTATTCTGAAAGGCAACAGTATGAGTGAGGAAGCCAGAGTAGGGAGGAGCCAGGCCCACACTTTTAAAACAACCCACCAATTTAGTCTCTGGGGACCAGACTCACTCTTTTCAGGCAATTTTAATGCATTCATGACCTAATCTTACTCTAGGTCCCACCTCTTCATGATTCCACCACTTAAGTATAGTCACACTGGGGATCAGTTCCTAGCACATGTCCAAGTGAAAGCAGACTTTGAGAGAAGCTTGAGGAGAAGGCTAGCTGGGGCTGACATGTACTTTGGTGTCTGCCCTGGAAACCCAGTTGGAATTTCTTGGCTCTGCTTAGCCTTCTGACTTGATCTTTTGTGTCTGCTTGCTCTTATGATAGGTGGCAATCTTGCTGTACCTGGCAGAAGTGATGGTTCGGCTGACCTGGCACCATGCTCTGGATCCTGACAATCACTGCATCCCATACCTTACTGGGCTCGGGGACCTGCTAGGGACTGGCCTCCTGGCACTCTGCTTCATTATCACCTGGGTACTGAGGAGCAAAGCAGAGCTGGATGATGTCTCAGATCTGGCTCCTGGAGCTCCATGACCAAGCCCAGAAGCTGCAGTGACTCATAATTTTCCCTCACAGGAGTGTACACAATGTTGTCCCTCCCTTACTGGTCCTCAGGATGGCACACAGCCTGCCTCTGCAGGGGCTAAGCAGACTCACAAACTTTGACTTGGGTTGGTAACTGAGCCTTGAAGCTGGAAGCTGTGCTTGTGAGTATGTGAAGGTGAGCTTGCACTTACGTGCAAAGCAATGTTCGGGCTGAAGCTGACTCAGAAGGCAGGTCTGGTGTGTGCACCCTGGCTCATGCCTGTGCTGCCCAGATTCAGATGGAGCAGGAGAGAGCTCCTGTGTGTCCCCAGGCCTCAGGACTGCACCATAGCAACTGCGGTCTTCACTATAGTCCAGCTCTCTGGGCCACACTGCTGGGGTTGTACAAATGTGTGCACCCTCAAGGGGGGCTTTGCTTTCCTCTCGTCTTGTCTCAGCATTAAGTTTGTTCCTACTTTCTTTTTATTTGTTTAGTTTTTTTTTAAGCATAACTTTCTGTTTAGGTTTCAGTGATCAGTGATTATAAAATAAAATGGATGATAGTATACTTGGCCTTTCAAATCCTTACATGTACTCAACACAACCGGGAGACTTAAAATTTTTGAGAAAACCCCCAGGCATTTCTGTAATGTGGTGGTTCTCAAACTGATGTCTCCAGCCTAGAAGCATTACTATTCCCAGGAAACTTGTAAGAAGTACAAATTATTGAACCCACTCCACCCCTATATATGCTAATGCTTAGGTGATTTTTATTATATTCCAGAGAATCACTGCTCCACAACTTTGTCCTTCTTTATGTTTTATTTATTTCTGATTGACACACAGTATGTGTACATATTTCTGAGGAATGAAAGGATATTTTGGTTTGTGTCATCCTTTTTTTTTTTTTTAAGTTTGCTCATTTCCTATTACTTATTAACACCCAGTAACAACATTAGCTGTGGTTTGGCTGAGGATTGTTACCTTTATATGGCAAAACAGGTGCCTATTCATTCGTTATGATAATTCTCCCAAGGTCCAATGGCTAGTGAACCATGGGTCCAGGATTTTGGCGGAACTGGGGATTGAACTCAGACCCTTGTGCTTACCAGGGAAGCACTTATTCCACTGAGCCATCTCCCCAGCCCTGGATCCAGGATTTGAAGGTAGGTGTTTTGGCTGAGACCCAAGCTATGTATGTGGTGAAAAGGTTGGACCAAGAAAGCAAAGAATTTTCATCAGGAAATGACATCTGGAGCTGAGCTCCAAAGGTGAGTAGGAGGGGATCAGCATTGCTTCAGGTCCGGGGGAGGGAGAAAGTGGGAAATGGAGTATTCAAAGAGGTGGACTATATTATAGATAAAGGTGAGAGAGAGAGAGAGCGAGAGAGAGCAGGGCTCAGGGCTGATGCTTGCATTCTTAAAATATTTACTCTCTAGTTAGGGGAAATTGATCCTGCAACAGAGAGACAGAAGAGATTACCAAAAAAGAAAAGAACCAGAAGAGTAGTGTATCCTGGAGACTCTTATATAAAGAGAGCTACTGAGATCTAAGCTAATCAAGATTATAGGGATGTTTGGTGAATTAAGGACAAGGGATTCCTTGGTGAGACCTAAGGAAGACCTATAGACCAAGAGTCTTGTTAATGAGGGAATGAGGCATGAACTTTTAGTAGGTTTGATCATACAAGGAAGGAGAGAACTTGGGTAATATGAGGAATTGTGTCCAAACCATGACTTCACTTTACTTCTCACCATAAAGGTCTATTGGGACCCAGCCATTGAGTTTGTCATGGCCTCCTTTGCCACAGAATACAAGAATTTCATTGGCAAGCATTCCTTGATTTTGTATCTTTTATCCCTGACACTTGGAATCTCCTAACTGGATCTTGTAGGAACTGATACACTTACTAGAAATGTAATCCATTTTCTGAAGCCAAAGGCAAATTACCAAGAGAAGCCTTTAGAGACTGTCCTAGTACAGACAGTCTATCCTGGAGACTCTTATATAAAGTCTCCTGATGTTTTGTTTTGTCTAATGCTCAGGACTCTTTGTTTACAAGTGACTGAATAACATGAGAAAAAATAATTCCAAAATAGCATTAGATGGATTTGAGTAACAGGGCTAGAAATAAAGTAGGGCCCGAGATTAAAATTGTCAGGGCCGAATTTTGCTGCAGGAACAAAGTCAGCTTCTGGGATGAGTTCAGCTACGGAGCTGAGGTCATGGTCAGGACATTTGTGAGACCCAGGGCGACACGGGAGGTGAGTCTTGTTCCTCAGTTGACATCATCCAGCTAGCACAATCCTATCAATTTCTGGAACTTTTCTGGCAGGCTGAGTTAGGCACTGGGCATGAATTTTTCTTTGGGGAAAGGTAGTTATAATTATTGATACAGATTTAACTTTGAATTCATTGAGGATAAATCTGTGTGCAGATTTGAAATAATTAGAAATAAACCTGACTGAGGGCTGGCCTGATAGCTCAGCGGATTGAGGCGCTGGCTTAGGCAGAGTCCAGTGGCCAGGGCTTGATCCCCAGCTTGATGTGCCAGCCCCACCTCAGGCACACTGAGATGGAGATTGAGACGGCATGGTGGCGCATGCCTGTAATCCCAGCACTTGGGAGGCTGAAAACAGAAGAATCACTATGATCTGATCTATGGAGTGAGACTCAGTAAACCCTGTAGATCCTGTCTTAAATGCAGAAAGAAAAAATAAAAAGGAATAAACCAAGCTGTGCAGGTGAGATTATTAGAATTATTCCTGATGGGTGGCTGAGGCTAACCCATGAGATGAATTTTCTGTATGTAATTGCACATTCTGAATGCTGCTGAAGTGAAACAGATGACTAACATAAGGGTGAATGTTACAGTGTCTGGCTGAATCCAACCACACTTCTCAGGATTGAATTTATAACTGAGTGAGTGAGGTAATTAACGGGTATAAACCCATTTCCTGAGATGGTACCTCTTCTGAGATGAATTTGACTGAAGTCAGTGTCCAGTGGACCTTATAGTTTGGGTTTGAAGAGATCTAGGTAAAGATAAACTGAGGGATATGTTAGATATCACAGGCAAAATTTCTCACTCTGGGTGAAAGCCAAGCTGAGGTAGATGAGGGTGGGGTAAACCAACCAACCAGACAAAATATGTCAGAATTCGTAAAACCCTTGACCAACTGAGCAAGATATTTCCTAAAAAGAGAAGGCATGTCAGAACACAGAACCCAAATAACTGTAAGTTTACATCTTTTGATACTATTTACCAGACCAATCAGAAAGCATTATCTCTGTCCCTTCATTTGAATCTAGTGCTGTTCCCAGGACCAGTCAGAAAATGCTATTTTTAATCCCTTGTTTATATGCAGGCATAACCAATCAAAAGTTATTGTTCCCAATGGACCTTTCATTTATATCTCACAAATACAACTACCAAACTTTGCAGTTTGTGAAGTGGCCAGGCCTGGTGCCACTCTTCTGTAATCCCAGCAGTCCAGGCTGGGGCAGGAGCATTCAAGACCAGGCTGAACTACATAGACTATTTTAAACAAAAAAATTGTGAAGGGGCCAGGGAGATGGCTCAGTAGAATAAGTGCTTCCTTGGCAAGTGCAAGGGCCTGAGTTTAATCCCTGGTTCCACCAAAAAAAAAAAAAAAAAAAATTGTTAAGGAGAAGACATCTCAAGATGCAATAGTTAAGGCCCTCCTAACTCTAATCTTCTCTTGCACTATTTCAAACATGAAAAGGGTGAAAGCAGCCTGCCTCCACTGCACCCCAGACATCAAGGACTTCTGTGGGGAGAAAGGAGGAACAGGTGGTGAGAGGGTCAGTGGAAGACTTAGGACCTGCCCACTGTTTCCTACCTATCTGGAAGCAGTTGCCGGGAAAGCATTGCATCTGGAAAATGTTTCTTTTCTAGTTCAGACCTACCGGTGGGGACAGCCCCTTGCCATGGCTTACACACCCAGGCCTGAGCATGCTTATGAAGATTACAGCCCTGGCCCTGCTCTTCTAATCTAGCAGTAGTCCTATGTTGCCTAAAGGTACTTCCAGGCCATTCCCTCCACTACTGGATCCTGGCTCTAACTTCACTTCTGGCTAAAATAGCCTCACCTGGCTCCTCCAGTGGAGGCCACCTGCTGCCTACTTTCTTTTTTAAGTACTGGGATTGAACCTACTGCCTTAGTCTGAGCTGTAGAGCTGCATCTCCAGCGCTTTTTATTTTTTGATACAAAAGTGTTACTAAAGTCACTGTGTAGCACCAACTTGAGTCTTCCTTTTTGAAATCCTTATGTCATCTCTCTCCACTGCATAATCTTGACAAGTCCCCAGTGTAGAAGTGGATCTTCAATCTGTGCCCCAAACTTCCCCCTCAGAGCAAATGATCTCAGGAGAGAGATCCTGGGTTCCTGCAGCACAGACCCATCTCCTGAGGTTCTCCATCCTTGAAGGCCTCTTGGGCCTGCCATGCTCTAAGCCTTGCTTGGTGGTCACCACCTCAGGGAGCCCCCGAGTCCAAGCTGGGGGAAGTGATCCAGTTTTCCTGTGAACTTCAAGTTCTGCCCACAACCCAACTTTCTGATGTCTCACTGGAAAGTGTGTCTTTCTTTCCCAGCCAGTGGCTGTTTTTATGTGAATGCTGAGATAGGGTGGACAAAGGAGAAAAGAGACAACCAAAGAAACAGAGGAGAGAAGATGAAGGGATGGTTGCAATAAACTTGTACAATAAAAATGTGAAAGAGAATGGCCTGAGAAGCAGAAAAATGAAAAACGGGAGGAGGGAAATTGCAGAGAGATGGAGGAGGATGGCTTTGACCAGAAGTATTGGGAACAGAAAGATGAATAGAAACTCATTAGATGCTGATAGGTATACTGGCAATTAAGTTTCATACTATAAATTTTTGGGGACATATTCATATTGGAGCCTGCAAGTAAGAGCTGATAGGAAAGAATGGTAGGCAAATTCTCAGATGGCCTTCAAGATTCTGCCCTGAATTGATGTGTTTTGTGTAATCACTCCCTTTGAGTATGAGCAGGACCTTGAGTATCATGGAGCACTATTACCATGAATATATATTTTATTCTATGAAAATAAAGGTATTTTGTAGATGTAAATAAGGTTAACTTTGAGTTAATCAAATATACTTATCCTGGGTGTGCCACAAGAAATTTCATGAACGTTTCAAAGAGATAAACAGCTGCAGCAAAGATTTTTCAGCTAACTGAGGAAGCGAGCTACCATAATGTCTGGGAAAGGGTTAAAAATAAGAGCAAATTATATATGACCGCTGAAATGACCTTGGCTGCTGCCCTTCTGAGAAAGGAGTGCGCAGTGATAGCTGTCGACACACAAAGGACCATTCTTTCACCAACTTTTGTCTGAACACAGTATTTAAGAAACTGAAAAACTAAATGTGGTGCAACGTTTCCTGTCTCTCCTGCAAAAAGCTCTGTCTCATGCAAGATCCAGAGGATTCCCTTTCCTCCTTGGTGCTGTCTGCTGCCTCATTTTGTGGTAATATATGGTTGGACAATGCTCATATTGGTTGTACTTTGATAATAAACTTACTTTCATTTGTAATATGTGACTCTTCACATAACTGAACCTCAAATTTCTGTGGCTACCTATATGCGACTCTTTGTTGCCACATATGGTTGGAGAGAGCCTCTGGAAGAGGTTATGTGGCAGACAAAGGAATAATTTTTGCAGCCAGCATAAAGAAGGGTGTAGTAGGTAGAGAAAGCAAAATGGGAACAAGACAGTGTCTCCCTTTGGGTAGAAATTATATGCAAACCAAGTAGGTGCGCAGAATTTGAATCAGATCTAACACCCATAGCTCTTCTGCTAATCATTTGAGGTGATCTCTAGGAGAGAATATAGTTTTTAGCAGTATTACAGAAGATGGATTGAAGAAAGTCAAGAAAAGAGCCTGCTAAGGCTATTGTATTTTGAGAAAAAATAAACAAAGTAGATTTCCAGTCTTATCACTGCTGTTCACTGTAATTTTGGGTTGGTCATTTTTCTGGAACTGATACAGGGAAGTAAAACTCCCAACCTGACCTTGATGAGTTTATGTTCTCTAAAACCTAAGAATGAATTTTAGGAACAAAGGGAGGTTGAGGAAAAAACTTTATTGGATAGAAAAGCTTCTGTTGGAGAGGGACAGAAGGGGGGCCCGAGCGGGTTGCCTTGGGAAGCTGTCTCTTTTAGGGACTTTTATAGGGCAAAACCGTGCGGGACTAAGGTAGAGAAGGGGGTCTCTTTTAGGCGGAGGTGGGGTGGGACAAAACTATGGGATTACAAGCACCATTGCTCAGGTAAAGTTGATTAGGCCCAGGATCAAATGGGGAGTCACGTAGTAAGCGAGGCATGTCCCTTCCTCTCTGGAGTTGGGCTAGTGACTCACTTGGGTCTTTTCAGGTGATTGCTAACTATTTAGTATATCAATCTGTTGTTCCTTTAGCATTTGTTTGGCCTTTAGGTCTGGTTCACAGCAGGAGCCTCCTTCCCTCTCAGAGTTGCAAACATCTTGTTTCCTGTATTATTTCTTTGGAGGGCCTGGTCCTACCTGACTGCCTAAAATTATTTCTATCTAACTCCGCTGCCTACAACAGAGCATCAGTGTCCTCTGTGAAATGTGAATGATAATGGTGCCTATTTATCTTATAGGGCTGTAAATATTAAAGTGTCTATCAGTCACCAGCACCATGTCTAATATATATGGAAAGTTAGGAGATACGTGTTCGCTCCAGTACACTTTCATTAGGTACTTAATAACATAGGTTTTGAAATGTATGTATAGGTACAACAGTCAACAAGAGCTGTGTGTGGTGGCATATGTCTGTAATCCCAGCAATTGGAGGCTGAGACAGGAAGATCACTGAGTATGAGGCCAGGCTGGACTACACAGCAAGACCTTATCTCGGCAAAACAAAAAACAGTCAACATGAAGAAGCAGTAAATGCTTAAAAAGTAAATTTTAAAAATTACGCAGTTTCACAAACTGATTATACATATTTATGAGGGTACAGTGTAATAATTCAATACATGCACGCAAGACATCATAGTCAAGAGTAGTTATAAAAATGTCCTTAAACGTTTTCAAGAACTTTCAAGCTTCTAGTTCTTTGGAAAAATATCTAACAAATTGTAAAGTATACTCATCCTACTGTGCTGTACAACTCTAGGACTTCCTCCTCCCCCTAATCCAGGACCTTGCATATAATGAGTTCATAGCCCCAGGCCTTATGTAACTATTTTTTGATCCTGGCTAACTTCTATTGCCTCTCTCCTCCCCATCCTAGCCTCTTTTACACACTTTTTTTTTTTTTTTTTGGTGGAACCAGGGATTGAACTCAGGGCCTTGTGTTTGCCAGGGAAGTGCTTATTCCACTGAGCCATTTCCTCGGCCCCACTTTTATTTTATTGAACAAGTAATTTTAATAGGTGGAGGACGCTAATTTTTAGGAAATGTATGCAGTGTTTTTCTCTATTTTTATTTAATGAGTTAATTTATGACTAAATTGCCTGGTAATGAACAGGAATTAGGACAATTTATAGAGCTAATACCAAGATATACCGAAATGAAACAAACTGGATTGTGAACAATAGGAAATCACAAGTGTCCGGTCCTGAAATGAGTCGTGGTCTTTCTGGAACACCCACCAGAGTCCCTGTTTTGAAATATAGTTCAAGCTGGCCTTGAACTGCTAACTTCCCAGGTTGGTCTCCAATTTGTACCAATCCTGCCTCAGTCTCCAGTTCTGGGATTACAGGCAAGCTCCAACATAGCCACTCAAAGGGCTGAAAAGGGAGGGGAAGTGCCCAGATGTGCAGCTTGCACGCACACACGCGCGCGCACACTCTCCCGCCCCGTCCCCTGGTCTCTCTCCCCTCCTTGCCTAAAGGCTACACGTGCAAGTTGTTGTGGTTTGACGTCAGAGGACCCGGAAGTGCAGCCACTGTAGGCCCGCCCCCAAGATGGCGGCGCCCTAAGGCCGGGGACATGACCTGCTGGAGTTTCTGCTCAGTTTCTGAGCATAACCTCAGCCGGCTTGCGCAGAAATGAGCCATCCCGGGTTCGTGGTCTCGCTGGTGGTGAGTGCAGGGCGGTGGGGCGCTTCCCTCGGCTGCGGAGGTCCGGCCGGAGCCCGCCGGCTCCTCTGCGCGTGCGCGCTCCGGCGCCGCGCTTGCTGCGGCCCCGGCGCCCTGGCCCGGGGAGGGGACCCGCGGAGCCGTCTGGCTCGCTACCTGGTCTCGACTCTTCCGTCCTGACCGGGAGGGGCTCGCTCGGCTCACTGTCTTCTACAGGCTTCCCTTATACCGCATAGTCACTTTAACTTGGCAATTAGAGAAGCGTGTGTATAAACTAAACACAGCCTGACTGGAGTCGCGGCCAGCCCTGCAGAGCCGGATTACGGTGGTCATTTTGGTAAAGCTTGTACCTGCTTTAAAACAGTGACGTATCTGTCCATTCATTCCATGTAAAGTTAATCTGCCTATTCTGCTCCGAGGTTAGGCACTGAGGAACTATGAGCACAGATACATTCTGCAATCGGTAGTTCTATTATTTAATTCCTTCGAAAAAAATATAAAAGTCAACATGTAACATTGAAACTAAAAGCAAGAACAAAGCAATCCTTTCACATACTTTGGAGCTTCATCAGGCCCAACAGAGGATAACTAGGTACAGTAGAGATTGGCTGGCAGGTTGCTAATAGATGCTTAATTAATTAATTAATTAATTATCCTTTTGGTGGAACCGGGGATGGAACTCAGGACCTTGCGCTTGCCAGCGAAGTACTTATTACACTTATCTCCCTGGCCCCAATTTTTTTTGTTTTTTTAAGACAGGGTCTCATTGTTTAGTTCAGGCTGGCCTTGAATTGAGAGGGATCCTCCTGACTCAGCCGCCTGAGTGCTGGCTGGGATTACAGGCATGCACCACCATGCCTGGCCAAATGCATAATTTTTAAATGCCTCTCAGCACAAATGGAGGGCCCTAGCATTTATTCACCCAGGTACTGATGTTTGGAGGTGTTTATTGAAGACAAAGTAGTGAACAAGAGAGACCAGCTCGCACGCTTAGGTTTTGGAGACAAAATGGCAAATGAGTGTTGAGATGAATGACAAGAGGGCTATATTTAGGGCATTATGAGAATGTATTGGAAGGGGTGGGAGCCTTAGTCTTCTGTGGCCATAGCTTTAAGTTTATTTGTCGAGACTTGTATAAGTGAGCGCTTCAGAGATGTAAAAAGATATGCTGCCTGTTTGGGGAAGCTTTCCTGTCCAGCAGGTGAATTAGCAATAGTTTTGCCACCTAACATTCCTGTGCCTGGAACTGGAATACATTCTTTATATATTGTTCCATTTGATTTTTACAAGCAATTGAAATGATACTTTAGTTTTACAGTTAGAACTGGGATACAGAGAAGTTAGATAATTTATGCAGAACCACACAAAGAAGATCCATTTTATGTAAGTGTTGGTGCTTAGATCCCAGCAGGGGTGGTGCAGCCTTGGAGGCCATTTTCTTAAGTGTTGGGTACAGTCTGTGAAAGTCAGAAGCTGCAACAGTTGCAGAACAAAGGTGAGTGCTAGAGTTAACAAAAGGATAATTTAAAAATGAATTTCATTAAGGTATACACACATAGAAAAGTATAGTTTTTATTTTTTTAAATGAAGGTAAATATGTCTTATGACAGCATACTCGCAGAAGAATCTTTTCTTAATGATATAGTTCAGTAAAATAAAGGGTTAAGGATTAAGTGGAAGTCATCTAATCAAATATTTTTATTTAAACTTTTCAGTAAAATAAAAGATAATGGATAAAGTGGAAGTTAGCTTATGAATTTTTCTTAATAAAAAACTCCAACTCAATGATAATTAAACACCATACCTAAAATTTCTAATAAGCAGAAAAGGAGACAAAGTAGTTGCCCTTTTTGCTTGATCAGTCCAGAGGAAAATAAAGACTAGTTTACTAGCACGTAAATGATTGACTGGTCTAGAGCATAGTATATTAAGTTTCACTGTCAAACTGCTGTAAATGCTCATCTTCCATACAACACTTTTCAGTCCAGATGTGGAATAATGCCAAGGCAGATCACCATTTGTTATAGAAATAGTGACTCTTGCTTTTTAAAAATTTAAATACATTTTAAAGCCATGTATATACTTCCACATACAAAGTTAGTCCCCCCCACCCCCGGAAGAATTTATAGAAAGCACTCTAGAGTGTGCTGGGTAACAGAAAATATTTTAAGGTGTTATTTAATTCCATGTTATCAGGCTGGTTCCTACAATAATAATAGTAATTGAATGCGTTGAATGAATATAGTAACCACGTCCCACCCATGACATCAGTTGTGTCCCTTTGTTAGGCTGGTGGGCATGAGAAACCAGTGTGAGACCATTAGGACAATTAAATATATCAGAAATGTCGAAATGTATAGTCAGACTGTGTGGTGAGATACCCCGTCCACCACCACCATCTGCATCTGACCCTAATAGGTCACACATTGGGCTTTCATGTGGAACTACTTATTGATGATCCAGGGTTTTTATGTGATCAGATGTATCTATGGGTGGGGAGAGGCCACCATGGAGGAAGAATATCTATCCTTCTGGAAGATAACCAAACTGATCTATAAAATACTTCCAAATTGGCTTTTCCAAATTGTCTTTGATATTCATCATAAATGCCATACTCTTGGATAATTTGTTGGCTTGATTGGTTGGCTGCTTTGTAGTGCTTGGATTGAATGTGGGGCTTCAGTCATACTAAGCAAGCAGCCTACCACTGAACTACACTCCAGCCCTCTATTTTTTAACATGTGCCTCCTTGAAAGCAGGAACCACATATCCAAGCATTCCACCTGAAGTAACATGGCAGAGACCAAAAAATATATCTGCTTAAACAGTAAGGGGATATATGATTTCCAAAGGTGAGATAATTTTGATAGCTTCTCAGTATTGTAAGGCATTCCAGATAACATACCTTTAATACTGTAGAAGAATCACACAGTCTTCTCAGAATAATAGCCTCTATCTAGCCACTCATGAATAAATAGTTGTATATAGAGATTTTTCACCAATTCCAAAGAGTTCCATAAAGCCATGAAATTGGCCATGTGCATCTACAAACGTACAACAGAATAATGCATCTCTTGCCCATTTGATTTTTTCGTTCAGATTTCTTTAGCATTTTTTCAGTCTGTCTTTGGTTCTCGTTCAGCATATATACTTATTTTAGCTGCTCAGCCAGCTCTTTGCTGAACGCCTTGTTGTCCATGGTGGCCTGCTCCTCTCCCCTGGGAGGTGTCTCTCCCACCTTTTTTCCAATGTGTTTGTAAAGGGTTAAATTAGAATCAGTGAGCAAATTGCAAGAACTTAGCTTTCTTTCCAGCTAAAAGAAAAACATTTTATTCTTTCAATGCACCATTAAGGGGATGTTTCCTTTCTCATTATTCTTTTAACTGAAGAGAGGGATACTTGGAAAAAATTTTATTACACAAACAATTTGAGAAACATTAATGAAGTGCTAAATAGGTGGTTCTTCTTGGAGGGTGGGCTGGCTCAGGATGCCTTCAGGGCAGGTCTGGTATGGCTTAAGCATCTGGGGATTGAACCACAGCAACCTGAGACTGACTGCTCTGTTTAAGCAGTCACTTAAACAACTGAGCTAATCGGCAAGCCCCCAAATAAGCTTATTGTACTTTTTTTTTTTTAAGTGCTAAATAAAGGAAAGGTTAACTTTTACTGTCAAAATGATCTCACCTTCGATAATCACGTATCCCCTTACCGTTTAAATAGATACATTTTTTTTGGTCTCTGCCATGTTACTTCAGGTGGAATGCCTCAGATCCGTGGTTCCTGCTTTCAAGGAGGCACATGTTAAAAAATAAAGGACTGGAGTGTAATTCAGTGGTAGGCTACTTGCCTAGTATGCCTGAAGCCCCACATTCAGTCTAAGCACTACAAAGCAGCAAACCAATCAAGCCAAAGCAAAACTACTTTTTTACTGCAAATACAGATGCAGCTGTTCACCGACCACTGTAACATGCTTTTGTAACATGTGCTTTTGTAGCTTTTTCATAGTTGAAGTCATGTAGTTACCATTTGTTATTCTGCTTCTTATGTGGGAAGGGGTACTGGGGTTCAGACTCAGGCCTTATGCTTGCCAGGCAGGTTCTTAAGCCACTGAGCTGTCTCCCCAGTTCAATTATACTGCTTTAAAAAAAAAATGCCTAAGTTTAATTCTAAGGATCATAAAGGAATTTGAACACTAACATTGCTTTTAGTTTTTTGAGCCAATGCTGAATTATTCCAGCGGTGCTTACATCATTGAATTTTCTGTTGAGTCTGTCCATTGGTGATTTTAATCCAGAGCAGACTTTTTTTAATTGATTACCGCTAGTAAAAGATTTAAATTTAGAAATTTTAATATGTGAACTTACTGAGGTTTAATAAACTGAATGGAACATTCAGTTTTTGGTAAAGGACTCCTTAGTTTTTGAATGGTTTTCAATATTGACATGCCAATATTGGTATCAATAAACTTTGAAAGATACTTATAGGATTCTAAAAATAATAGCTCATTTATACTGTTAGGTGGTCAAGAGCCAGGTATTTCGTTGAATATATAACAGGTTCATTTAAATCATTAATTAATTAATTTATTTATTTATTTATTTATTTAGTACAGGGTATTGCTAAGCAGTTCAGACTTATATTGATCCCCCTGTCTCAGCCTCCCCATGCACTACCATGCTGTTTTTGTGCCTGGCTCTGCTCGGGGCCTGTACAGCATGTAGTACCAGGAATCGAACCCAGGTTCTTGTGCTTGCCCAGGAAGCACTTAGACCGCCAAGCTATCGCCACAGCCCAACAGGTTCATTTAATTGAATTTAATTCTCATGGAATCTTGCTTAATTCTCAAAAACTCAAAAAGCATGAATACTGCTTCCCCCCAGTTTGTAGATGGAAAAATACAGGCTCAGAGAGGTGTAATAGTTTCCTAAGAAGACCCAGGTGAGACTGAGCAAGGTCTGTCATATGCTGAATCCATGTTCTTAGGCAGGTTTTAGTCTGCACCTGTTTCTGGAGAAATGAAAGAATAGGCAAGCCAAATTCTAGATCTTTTGTTATATTTTTGGAAATTATTATAAAGTGAATACACAGTGACCATTAGAGAATTTTGGAGCAGTCTCCCTGAATATGTCACAAGCCTGCCAGTGTGGCTGACAAAAGCTAAGATTAGCCACAGACCTAACTTCTCTTTCAATTGCACAGATGCTGTAGCAAACTAGAATAGAGTCAACCAGTGACGACTGTAGTTTTTGAGCACTTACACTTTTGTTTTTTGCATTTTTTTTTCTCACTACTGGGGATTGAACCTAGGGCTTTGCATATGTTAGGCTACTGTTCTAGCACTGAGCTGCATCTTCAGATTTGTCTTTTTTTAATGTTATTTTGAGAGAGAGTTTTACTAAATTGCCTCAGCTGGTTTGAATTTCTCTCTCTTCCTACCTCACCCTCCCAGGTAGCTGGGATTCCAGATATGTGACACCATAGCTAGCTATAAACACTTACTCTTTTTATAATCTGTTTTCTCTTCACCTTGTAGTTCTGTTGGGGAAGCTGTGCTGTGTAAGCAGTTCTAAGTTAGATATGTAGGAAGAGAAAGATAATG
The DNA here is from genome assembly GCA_004027165.1 of Ctenomys sociabilis. Taxonomy (NCBI): domain Eukaryota; kingdom Metazoa; phylum Chordata; class Mammalia; order Rodentia; family Ctenomyidae; genus Ctenomys; species Ctenomys sociabilis. The sequence goes on from PVKA01001574.1 coordinate 95,952, forward strand.
GACTTGGCTTGTACTTCGAAGGATCTTTATGTGAGACATCACAATGCCAGTGTGAAATATAATATCATTTAGAGGACTCAAGGATGTAGCTTTTAATTTTGACTGGGAGGTTGGAGACAGCTTTAGGAGGAATGTATTTGGTTGCAGTCATAAGAATGGTAGGATTTTTTCAAGAATATGTGAGTATATGATTGAAAACTGGTGAATATTTACATCTTAAAAGATTGTTATAATAATTTCCTCAGGTTGCTGTTAATTGCCATTAATCTCCCTTAGAATACTCCCACTGACCTTGAACACACATACTCCCCATCCTTGTTGCCACTTTTGAAGCAATTCTCAAAGTACTTGGTGTACATCCTGAGTCAATTCAAAACATACCTTTCATGATCATTACAGTGGATTTCTAAGTGCCAACTTATTACACCCAGCTGACTTGAACTAGCATGGTGCTGGGTGTTGGTCCACCTGAGGGTTGTAGCCAGCGGCAGCATAAAGGCAGAACAGGAAAAGCTGCTGAAATGCTGTTAGGGATGCTGTTTGCAGAATCTGTTGGAGCTGTTGGAAGCTGCTAGTTCTCTTGGGCTGTTGTGCTGGAGGGCCTTGTCATACTGGTTTTCCTGATGAACTTTGGAGAAGTTTTCCTCATCTTGAGCATTGCTTCAGAGGGGAATATGGTGCACTGCTTGGCCTCATGGAGAAGCTTGTTGCATTGGCTTTCCTAGTGGAAGCTCGGCTTTCCTAGTGGAAGCTCAGCTTTCCTCATCACTGGAGCAGCTCTGGACCTCTCTGTTGCTGAGGATGGCTGTGGGACTTTTGGGGGAGCTCTGGTTCTTACCTTGAGCATTGCTTCCTGGTTCCTGTTCAGATCCTGCTAACACAGATCCTTCATCCCACTGTCAGACTTCTTAGCTTCCATCGCTTACCTTTTGGCCTTTCCAGCTCAGATTTGTGAAGTGGACCTAATGAGATTTCATTGTGGGTTCTAAGCCTCTGATGGACTTGTGGGAGACATTGTTATGAGCTCTAGGTTTTCATACAGCATATTGGGATCTAGGCCTTCAGTTGGAATCTTTAGTGTTTATATGTGTGGATAGAGTTCTTGCATTTCTTACCTATGATTCTTGAGTGACTCATTATAAAATATGTCTTGTGTTATATTGTTTGCCTTGCAAAAACCCAAAACTACAACAGTCATTCTGACTTCAGGCCAGCCAGAAACCATGTGGTGTCACACCCAGTAAATAAGGTAAAGACACAGTTATGTCTTTATAATTAGAAAGTGCTTGGCAGCAATATTTACTGTATTTTTTATGACACCTTGTAAAGACAAATAGGAGGGCTGGGCATATAGCTGAGCAGTACAAGTGCCTGCCTGGCAAGGTCAAGGTCCTGAGTTCAATTTCCTGTACCAAACAAGAAAAAAAAGAAAGGAAAGAAAACTTCCAGAACTGCTTCAGACAGTGGCAAGAAGGATGGGATGAGTGTGTTTGAAATAAGGGGAAGTATTTTGAGGGGCAATTAATGGCAATGTATTTTCTTACATTGTAATCAAATTTTTAAGAATTTAAATATTCACTGTATATTTCATCATGTTATTTGTTTTTTTGCTAGTTAAATACAGATTAATCTTGATCATTTAAAAGATGTATAGCAGTCCATTACTTGAGTACAGCATAATTTATTTAACATGACATCTGTAGATGGACTGTTAGTATTTTTAGTTATTTTTGTATTATAAACAGTGCTGTAGCAGATACCCATATACACTTGTGAACTTACATCTGTGGAAGTAATGTGTAGGAATAAAATAACTAGATCAAAGGCTTGATCATTTAAATTTTCATTTTAGGGACAGCCAAATGCACCTGTAAACAGGTATAAGGGCCGGGGGTTCAATCCCTAGGTCTTTTGTGCTGGCACCATCTCTGGGGTGCGCTGAGATGGCGATTGAGACTAGTCGTAGTGTCACATGCGTAATCCCAGCTCTTGGGAGGCTGTAAACAGGCAGATCACTATGAGTCTGATCTAGTAGTGAAACCCTGAACATCCTGTAGACCCTTCCTTAAAAAAAAAAAAAAAAATTAAAACAAAATTTTCATTTTGTCAATTTTCTTTCAGTAGATTATGTTTCCATTATGAGTGCCTATAAGTATTCACATTTTTAGTACCTTTTTTTTTTTTTTTTTTTTTTGCCATACCAGGAATCAAATTTAGGACCCTGCACTTGCTGGCCAGGTGCTTGTGCTGCTGAGCCATCTCCTGACCCTTTTGATTTTTTTCAAATTGGGAAATATTTTATTTGCTCATCTATAATAGGAAAGCATATTTTCATATCTTTCTGGCCATTTGTATTTTTTTTTTCCTTTTAAAAAGATGCTGTCTTGCCCACCCCTCAGCCCCAGACCCACGCAGCTCGGCCTGTGAGTGAGGGCTCCAGGCCCACAGTGCCGGAGAGACCTTTCGCAGCCTTCGCTGGTTCCGGCCCACGACCCCCGACCCAGCACATAATGGTTGACCCAGCACAGCCTACGCGATGAATAAAAACATCCACTACCCTTTTGGGAGCCCAGAGGACCCACCAAAGTCCAGGCCCACTCACCTAGAGAGTGGCCTACCTGAGACACAAGGGCCAACTCCGACAACTTTCCAGATCCTCGCCCCAAAGCCAGCCAAGATAGTGCGAATTTTTCACTACTCACTCTGCATCCCGGTTCAGTTTGTGTTTGCCTGACCAGGGAACCAACAGAGGGGAACCACAGGAGCTGCAGCAAAAAGGAACTAAACACAACAGCTAGATCCAGGACAGGCATAACTGGATAATCTCAAACTTAATAGACTGGCACCCGAATCTCATTACACGCTAAGGTTATAGGTGCACCAAATCTCTACACCAAAGGTCAGAGGTCAGTGCTGTACAAAATGACCAAGACGAGAAAAATGTAATCTCAGGCCTCAAGTCCACCAGTAAGTGTAGAGGACACTAGCTCAGCTGAAATGAATGAATTAACAGATATGGAAGCAAAGGAACAACAGCAGAAAGGTATAGAGGAACTCAGACAAGAATTAATTTCTGAAATAAAAAAAGAAATATCTGAATACATAGCATCTGAAAGAAAGAATCAAGTCCTGAAACATCGGGGGGGGGGGAAACCAATGCTCACCCAGAAGAAGTGCAGAGAGCACTATTCCAGCTGAAACATATGAATTCACAGCATCTGAAGAAAACAACAGCAGAAAGGTCATGAGAAACTCAAAACAGAAATAATTTCTGAAATCAAAAAAGAATTCTTTGAAAAAAAAGAATTCTTTGAAATCATAGCATCTGAAATACAGAAACAAGTCCAGAAATATACAGAGGAACCCAACTTGGAAGAAACTCTGCAGAAAAAGAATTAATAACTACCTCTAAAGAAGACATGGATTAAAAAAAAATTGAGATCAGAAATATGATGGGTTACTTGAATGAGCAATAAAATAGAAGGCATGAAACAGAGTCAAAGAGATATAGAAGAACTAAAAAATATCAATCATGATTCTATAAAACCATTTGAATGAAAGCGAAGACAGAGTTTCAGATCTTAAAGACACTGGAGCAGCTAGTGAAAAGGTGAGAAAGGATCTCTTAAAAACAACGAGAATGCAGGAAAAAATAATCCATCACCTGCAAGATGACACCAGGATGAACAATGTGAGAATAATTGGAATCAACAAGAATGAAGGAGTCAATACAAATGACATAAGAAGAATTTGGGGAGAAGTAATCATAGAAAACTTCCCAAAGTTACGGTTACCTGTGCTTCAGGTAACCGAAGCACACAGAACACCAAATAACTTCAACCCAAGTAAAAGCGCACCGAGACATAATAGTCAAGATCCTAGAAATCCACCACAAAAATAATATACTGAAAGCTGCTAGAGAGAAGAAGCAGATCACATTAAAGGAAAACCCATCAGAATTACAGCTGACTTCTCTACACAGACCATGAAGGCAAGGAGAGCATGGAGCAGAATTCTTCAAGCCCTGTATGAAAACAAATTCCAGCCCAGACTATTATATCCTGCAAAACTCTCAAGTTTGATGGAGAAGTGAAATACTTCCACAACAAAGAACAACTAAAGAATTGCATGATGACAAAGCCATCCCTTCAGAGGCTGCTCAAAGATGTTCTAGAGAGAGACCACAATGACCAGAACTCCACAAATGAGAACGGAAGGAACCCACTAAACAGGACAGACAATTAAACACAGGATACAAAGGAGTAAACAACACCAGGTAAATATCATGACAAACATAAGTCAGCACATTTCTATTATAGCCATCAATGTAAATGGACTCAATTCACCAATAAAGAGAAATAGACTGGCACAGTCGATTAGGAAACAAAATCCAACAATATGCTGTGTACAAGAAACACTTAACTCAAAAGGACATTCATAGGCTCAAAGTCAAAGGATGGAAAACAATACAATATGCCCCAGCACCTCAGAAACAAGCAGGAGTAGCAATTCTGTTCTTAGACAGTCTCAACTTCAAACCAAGAAGGATCAAAGGACACAAAGAAGGCCACTATATACTGGTTAGGGGAAAACAATTCAAGAGCAAGAGATAACACTCATAAATATCTATGCGCCAAACACAGGAGCACTCAACTATGTAAGAAAAATATTAATGGACATGAAAAACCTAATGTCTAAGAACACAATCTTTTACAGGAAACCTTAACACACCCTTATCTCAAAAAGATAGATGAATCAGACAAAGAATTAGCAAGGAAGTAGCAGAGCTGATCCAGAGCTTGGAACAAATGGACCTGGTGAACATATACAGAGTGTTCCGCCCAACCACAGCTGAATACACATGTTTTTAAGCTGCACACAGGTCATTTTCCAAAATAGACCACATACTAGTCCAGAGGTCATGTGTAAGTATATGCAACAAAGCAGAAATTATCCCATGCATATTATCAGTGCATTAAAACTGGAAATAAATGACAAAAGAAACCAGAAAAACTACTAAATTCATGGAAATTAAACAACACCCTACTCAGCAATCAATGGGTCACAGAAGAAATTCAACAATATCTACAATTCAATGAAAATTAAAGCACAACTTACCAGAATTTATGGGATGTAATGAGAAAGCAGTTCTTAGAGGGAAAATCATAGCTATGAACTCACACATTAGGAAAACAGAACGGGAACAAATAAACACTCTAATGTTGCACCTCCGACATCTAGAAGAAGAGGAGCAAATGAAGCCCAGAGCTCAAAGATGGGAAAAAATCAGAAAGATTAGAGCAGAAATTAATTCAGTTGAGATGAAGAAAACAGTTCAAAGAATCTACAGATCAAAAAGTTGGTTCTTTGAAAGACTAAATAAAGTTGATAAGCCTCTAGCCAACCTCATCAAAAAGAGGAAAGAAAAAATTCAAGTTCATGCAATAAGGAATGAAAAGAGTGAAGTCACCACAGACACAACAGAAATTCAGATTATTCATAGTTACTTTGAGAGTCTTTATACTCACAGAATAGAAGACACAGAAGAAATGGACAGATTCCTCCAAAGGTACAAATTACCAAAACTGAACCAAGAAGATATAATAACTCTCAATAAGCCAATAACTGCCAATGAAATACAAAACTTAATAAAAAGTCTACCGACAAAGAAAAGTCCAGGTCCTGATGGATTGACAGCTGAATTCTAGAAGAAATTTATGGAGGATATAATCCGTACACTCCTCAAACTCTTCAATAAAATTGAAAAGGAAGTCCTCCCAAAATCATTTCTGGATGTAAGTATTATGCTGATTCCAAAACCAGGGAAAGTCACATCCCAAAAGGAGTGCTACAAACCAGTCTCCCTCATGAACATAGACGCAAAAATCTTCAATAAAATCCTAGCAAATAGAATACAGCAAATTGTGAAGAAGATCATATACCATGACCAGGTAGGATTCATCCCAGGGATGCAAAGATGGTTCAATATTCAAAAATCTATAAATGTAATACACTATATTAATTGACTGAAATCTAAAAACCACAAGATCATCTCGATGCAGAGAAAGCTTTTGACAAAGTCCAACACTCATTCATGTTCAAAGTCTTACAACTGGAATAGATGAACTCTACCTTAACTTGATAAAAGCCATCTATGACAACCCAAAAGCTAATATAATCCTAAATGGGGAAAAACTGAAATCTTTTACTCTTAAATCAGGTACAAGACAAAGATGTCCTCTATCACCCCTCCTATTCAATATAGTATTGGAATTCTTAGCAATTGCCATTAGAAAAGAGGGAGAAATAAAAGGCATAAGAATAGGTAAAGAAGAAGTTAAATTATCACTATTTGCAGATGACGTGATACTTTACTTGGAAGACCCCAAAAATTCCACCAAGAAACTACTAGAATTGATAGGGAAATTCAGTAGCGTAGCAGGATACAAAATCAATACTCAAAAGTCAGTAGCATTCCTCTACACAGATAACAAGCACACTGAAAGGGAAACAATAGAAACAATACCTTTTACAAGAGCACCATGGAAAATGAAATACCTTAGAATTCACTTAACCAAGGAAGTCAAAAATCTTTTCACAGAAAAGTACAATACCCTAAGAAAAGAGATTATAGAGGATTTCCGAAAAATGGAAAGATATTCCCTGCTCCTGGATAGGAAGAACCAATATCATGAAGATGGCCATACTCCCAAAATTACTGTACAGATTTAATGCAATCCCTATCAAACTGCCACCAACATAGCTCCCAGACCTAGAGAAATCATTCCTAAAATTTATTTGGAACCACAAAGGCAATCTTGGCCAATAAAGACAAGGCAGGAGGCATCAGAATTCCTGACTTGAAATAAGATCAACATGTTATTGGCAACGAAATAGACCTGAGGATCAATGGAATAGATTAGAACATGCAGAGGCATCTACGAAAACACTCAGCCATCTGATCTTCAACAAAAGGGGCCAAATACGCTTACTGGAAGATAGCCTCTTTAACGAATGGTGCTGGAAAACCTGGCTTTCTACATGCCGAAAACTAAAACTTGACCCAGCTCTATCACCATGCACTAAGCTAAAGTCAAAATGGATTAAGGATCTAAACATTAAAACAGAAACACTCAATCTCCTGGAAGAGAAAGTAGGAGGAACTCTTGAAGACATAGGGGTAGGTAAAGAGTTCGTGAACAAACATATTTGCACGGGAAACACTTGAAAGAATCAACAACTGGGATCACTTCTTGAGTTATGGCACGTCAAAAGAAATTGTCAACCAAGTGAAAAGACAACCCACAAATTTTGAAAAAATACTAACTAATAAGCAATCAGACAGAGGTCTACTGTCTAGAATATATAAAGAACTAAGATATAACAGGGCCCTCAAATTCAACGACCCAATTCAGAAATGGGCATCTGAGATGAATACGCACTTCTCAGAGGATGAAATTAAAGTGAATAAATATATGAAAAAATGCTCTGCCTCGCTAGCCATCTGTGAAATGCAAATAAAAACTGCACAGAGATACCGTCTCATTCCAAAAAGAATGGCTATCATAAGGAAATCAACCAACAACAAATGTTGTAGAGGTTGTGGGGAAAAGGGAATACTTCTCCACTGCTGGTGGGAATGAAAACTGGTACAACCATTGTGGAGATCAGTGTGGAGACTCCTCAAAAGAGTGGGACTGGAAATCCCATTCAAGCCCACTATGCCCCCACTGGAAAATTTTCCAGAGTAACTGAAAATATTATATCATAGTGATATATGTTTATAGCAGAACAATTTGTGATTGCAAAATCGTGGTAACAACCAAAATGTACGTCACATGTGGAATGGTTGAAAAAGATGTGGTATTTCTATATAGTGGAGTATTATTCAGCTATAAAGAAAGATAAACAAAGCATTTATATTGAAGTGGATGCCACTTGAACATATACTCGTATGTGAAATAAACCAGACACACATGTGCAAATATCATATAGTCTCCCTAGTATAAGAAATCAAAAGAAGAAATACAAATAGAAATGTACAACAACAACTAAAAATAATTGAGTCAGATAGGGCAAAGTGAATGGCATATGCCTCTGGGTACTAATTAGCTTTTCTTCTGGATGGTTAACAACCTAAGTTCACAGATCAAAATTGCAGAAACAGAAGAGCCACAAGGCCAGCCAACATTTGGCCCTAGCCTTTCAAGGTCAGAGAAGACTCAGGACATAGGAGAACCTGTAATGTAACATCATGAAACTCATAAAAATTAAAATTAAAAAGCAAAAAAAAAAGAAAAAAAATCATGAAACTCAGTTGTGCCCCAAATTTTCTGATCAAGGAGATTATGGAGCCACAGAGAAATGAGATTGATGATGTATAGTATGCCTGGGGAGAGTCACATGGAGAGAAAACTCTCTCTCAGGCTCTCATAGAGAGCAAACTTGTCAAGCATTGGCCGTGTCTCATCTGCTTGGATGACACAGACAAAGGATCTACTGAGTAAGGTACAGAATTACAAGATACACTCTGAGAGGACTTCATTGACCTCATCAGAAACAAAAGCTACGTCTTTTGGTATATAGGTCTTGCTCTAGCTCGGTCTTAACCATCCAGCAGAAAAGTATAAAAATGAGGTATATAACATGGAGCCATAATAATAAGTTGAGTTGTAAATGGCTATAGTCAACAACTTCTTTAGATAACTCACTATTATTGTGGAGTGCTGGACTGTGTTGGATTGTGTTGCCAAGTTCAGGCACCTAAATTTGTTTAATGCTCATCTTTGACAGGTCTAGACAATAAAAAAGGGGTGTACAAAGGAAGAATCATGATGTGTGTATATAAACAGTACAGTTAAGATAAATATGCTGTAAATATGTGCTTTTGCATAATTCTATGAGAAGCAAGATTTGCACTAATAGTGGTTAGACAAGATACTATGTTGACTTCTAGTACTATGGACAAACGCTAGGGAGATAACAAGGTAGAAAGTATTAATTACTGAATCTGATATAATTCAGTTATAAAAATATAAGATAAGTATATAGCTACACTCATTCACTGATTGGAGATGTCTGCTATAATAATGTCTGTAAGTATAATATCATGTATGCACCTTGTATGACATCAAAACATTACGAAAACATTTTCCCACGTATTAATTTATTGAATCTGCCCTGTTAAATTATCTTGAAACTGTCTTATTGCTATTTGTTCTTCAATAAAAATAAAAAATACAAAAAAAAAAAAATAAAAAGATGTTGTGTTGCTGTGCTACTCAGACTATCCTTGTACTCCTAAGTCCAAGTGATCATATCACCAATCTCCCAAGTAGCTGGGATTATACACAGATATGCCACTATACTTGATTTATTTGTATTTTTCTTTGGGGAGTTACTTAGTCATCTTTTCTATTTGAAAAAAAAAAAATCATTGTATTTGTTTAAGGGTTGATTTGTAGTACCTTCTTAGTAACCTTTACTGAGGCATTGAGGGCTTCCTGTGTGCTTATGCAGAGAGTACTTATAAACAAAATATAGATCAAAATATAGTCTAATAGGACAGGCATTGAACAAATGTCCAGCTATTCAACTGTGTCATTAAAATTTTGATCAGGGCTTGGAAAAAATGAAAATATCTAAGTCTGCACTGGAGGACTAAGAAGCATTTGTATCACCTCTTTGAAATAAGGAAGGTCACATGACATGGAGAGGTTAAAGTGACAATGGAGTACCGGCCACAGTTCACATAGTAAGAAGTATAGGTGGAAAAGTAAGCGGAATCCAGATCTTCCAGAACTACAAGGCTGTGCTGATCTAGGCTTTTCTTTATCATCAGGCTATTGCAAAGTTTGGAAGCTTTATAATCTGCTACAAAGTACCCAGGTGAGATTTGCCTTTTACTCAGATGTCTATAGTATAGCAGGGGCTAGCAGTGCTACAGGAGAATGAGTAGCAGGTAGAGAAGGAGATAGGGATGACAGAAGGCAGAGGCAACAGTTATGCAATGAGGAGGATGGTGGTTTAGATCATAAGTAGCCACTTGGTTGTGGAAGAAAGTAGGGTATCTAATGTTATTATGGTTGATTCTTTTTGGCTGGTGGCCTGTGTTGATGGTACACATTTAAATTACACAGGTATTTGGTTTTGTTCTGATGTTAATATTTTTCTGTCATCATGCTTGCCTCCTGTTATAGTTTAGATATAGATGTCCCAACAGAAATTTGTACAGTCACATAGATGGGATTTTCACATGTGGCTGGATCTAGGGTGTGTGATGCTGGGATTAAGGGTGTGCGTGGTTACTAAATTAGTCCACTGATAGGTTTGGCATAGATCTGGATGTGGATAATGGGAGGGCCCGCCCTGCATGTGGGTGGCACCACCGAGAGGGTGGGTGAGCTAGAAGGACTAAAAAGGAGAGGCAGGCTGCTGCTGCTGCTTCCTCCTTGCTTTGCTGCCTTCCTGCCTTCTCAGCATGAACTATTTTCTCCTCTGAATTTCCCCTTTGCCATGCCCCCTGTCTTAGAGCCAGGAAACTATAGACTGCCATCATTTTTAACATTTATTAACTTAAGATGTTGTGTGCTTTGTTTTTGTGATGAAATAGCTGACATAACCAACTTATGGGGAGAAAGATTTTATTTTGGCTTCTACGGTTTGGGTCTAGTTGTCCCCTCTCAAAGCCTCATGCAGCCATGGGGCATCTTCTGGAGTTTGTGACTGATTATTACTGGTGTGAGTTCTATGCTCCGCCCACCCCAGGTGATTTGCTTTACAGTGTAAAGGGGGTTAGAGAACCTAGCTAGCTGCTGGAGCTGCTACTTCAGCCCTTTGCTCTTTGCCACCACCATGGATGGCTGCTCTCTGCCATGGGCCACTCTACCTTGGAGGCAGCTGAGCATGAACTGAAACCTCCACTAACTGTGAGCTAAATAAATGCTTACTTTCTCCATTTTGGGTGTGGAGTATTTGTCTCAGCAATGGGAGAAGAGTAATTGATAAGATTGCTAGTTTCAAGATTTATGGCAGCTTACAGTTAAAAACTAAATTGTTGAGGTTTCAATTCATGGCATGTGGCCCAATTGCTTTGAGTCTAAGAAAGAATGAAAATTATGGTGGAGGATATGTGGTGGAGCAAAGCTGAGAAAGAGAGAGAGAGATTGAGATCGAGATCCACTAATGGGGTTAGTGCTGTCATGATCTGCTCACCTCTCTAGGCTCCATATCTGAACCTTGCTGCACTGGGAATTGAGCCCTCCATACATGAGACTTTGGAGAACACATCATGCCCAGCTCATTGCACAAAGAGCATGTACTTTCTGTATGTCCGTGAATTTGAGACTTTGATAAATTGTTGTGCTATAACACACCTTGCTGATTATCTGAGTTATTCTGTTTATTTGGGTCTTGTTTCTTTTTTAGTTTAATTTTTAACTGTAAGCTGCCATAAATCTTGAAACTAGTCAGTTGTGTGAGAACAGTAATTAATCACAATAAATTTCTCAGCCCAAATGGCAAAAGAATTTGATAGAGCTTCTTATACTTCAATTGATGTCAGCTTGTACAATTATGTACAGAACAATATTAGCATAAAATCAGAGGCATTCTATAACTTTTATATTTAAATCTAAAATATGTTGTATGCCTAAATAGGTATTCTTTAGATTTTCTATTAGCTGTTTTGTTTTTGCTTTCATTGTCATGAATTTAAATGACTTTTATTTGTTGAAATCTATTGAAACAATTAATAAACTTTTTTGAGACAGATCTCTCTTTGTGGTGCAGGCTGGCCTTGAGCTCACTCGTGTAGCCCAGGAAGGCTTCAGACTCATGGCCATCCTCCTGTCTTAGCCTCCAAGTTTGGGGATTGCAGATGTGTGCCACCATGCCCAGTTTAACTTTTGTTTCATACTATACTAGATAAATAGTTTGAGTTCGGTCCTTTTATTCTTAGAAGATAAAAGTTGTGATGAAAGGTTTAGAGAATCAGTGCATGTCAAGTAATTAAATAGATTAAGAGAGTAATTTTTTATTAAAATTTAGCAGCAGATAGCAAGCATTTCTCTGAATCACCTGAGAATTTTGTAAACTCAAGGGATGGAAACAACTGAACTTTGCCTGTGTATTTCAAATTGTGTATTTGAATGGTACTGACTCTTTTTTTCCTGTGATAAAGTACGTATAATTTCTTAATGTAAACTTTTATATTTTGATACTGTAACATTCACATCATTCAGAATTCAGAAGATAAGTTACTAATTCAGTTAAAATTACTATATGGGAACAACATGTGGAGTTTTTCTCTTCACATTTCTTCTATATGCTAATTGTAATCTGGTTTTGATGCATATCTGTAAATCATGCTTAGTTATTGTGTACTGATCTTTCATCAACACTCTGTGTTGATATTTTTCCATTTCTTTTTTCTTTCACTATTGTATAATGTTTTAAAATATTAGAATATTAAGTACTAATATTAATATTAAAATACCTTTGAGAAGGCATTTCACTATAGTCCTGAAGCATAAACTTAGTTTTTAATCAGTTTTTCATTTACAGCATCTATGATGTAACATTATGCCTCCTGGGAGAAGACCCAACTTGGCCAGCTTTTTATTTTATTTTATTTTTTTATGTATTTGGTACAGGGTTTTACTGTGTAGCTCAGACTCATAGAAATCCTCCTGTTTCATCCTCCCTGGCACTGAAATTACAGGCGTGAACCATACCTGGTCTTGGTGGCAGCTCAGTGTGTCTGGGGCAGGGTCAGCATGGCATGGAGTACCAAAGATTGAACTTGGGTCCTAGAGCTTTTCTCCATGGCTCTAAAAATGCTTTTATTCACTTAATTTTAAAATTATGAAAGAGTTCCCATATATACTGTGCAGTAGAGGAAATACTACATGAATGTTCAGATGTGTTATTCCTAAAATGCAGGTCTTGATGAATAGCAATTATTGTCTGTTTCAAGTTGCAGGTCCCAATAAAAAGTTTTAATATAATTTCACTCCCTGTGTTATAAAGACACAAGTGGAATACTGGGTCAAGTATGGAAAGGTCACCAAGATAAATTGTTTAAAAAATGTTTAGGATAGTACATGTTTTATGCCATCTTCTATTTTATATATTTTTATATTTATATTTGCTTGTTATGTGTCTAAAGTAACTTTGGATGGCCAGTCACATAGCTCAGCAGACAAAAGTGCCTGCTTAGGAGGGCATAGCAGATCCCTGGTTTGCTATGCCAGCTCACCTCGGGGCATGGTGAGACGGTCACTGAGGTGGCATGAGCCTATAATCCCAGTGCTTGGGAGGCTGAAAACAGGAGGATCACTATGAGGCCCAGCTGTGTAGTGAGATCCTGTAGACTCTATACTAAAAATACATAAAATTAAAAAGATAAATAAAGTAACTTTGGAAGGATCCAACAAAAAGTCAATAAAGTGACTGCTTGTAATATTAGGACATAGTACTCATGGTGATGCACCCTTGTAATCCCAGCACTGGAGGGGCAAAGACAGGTGGATTACTACGAGTCCAAGCAGCTTAACAAGACTCTATACCAAATAAATAAATTATTTAATTAATTTAAAAAATGATTTTTTTCTTTAAAAGAAATTTTTGAGATTTGAGTACATTAAAAATCAATTTATTATATTATTTTAACCCAAGGTTTTTGAACTGAGCTACATCCAAACCCTTTTTTTTTGAATAAGAATTCTCCTAAAATGTTCAGTTGCCCAGGCTGGGCTTAAGCTTCTAATAAACCTCCTGCTTCAGCCTCCCAGAGTGCTAGGATTACAGGCATGTACCTGCAATCTTGTTATAAAATTGTTTTAAATTAAATTTAATATCAAATTTATAGTTTTCAAATATAGTACACAATTATTTTCCTAAGAAAATCTGAGTTAAGATAGTCCTTTGGTTGTTGAAGAGAAATTTAGACTAAAAGATATGAGAAATACATTTGTCTTCAGAGACAATGCTGATCTGAGAGTTACAAAATCTTACATTTTATATATTAAAGGGTAATACCTGATCCATGACTTTCACAGGGTTAAAACTTCTTTTATCCTATGTTTGTACTAAATGGAAGAGTGATTACTTTATTTTAATCTTTTTTTTCTTTCTTTCTTTCCCCTTACCCCTTTTAAAGGCTGGTGGGGTGGCAGGTGCCTCTGTTGACTTGATACTGTTTCCTCTGGATACCATTAAAACCAGGCTGCAGAGTCCTCAAGGATTTAAAAAGGCTGGTGGTTTCCGTGGCATATATGCTGGTGTGCCTTCCACTGCTATTGGATCCTTTCCTAACGGTAAATATTGTATTAAGGTTTTTCACTGCTGTCAAGATAATGGAATTTATTTTTACAGTTGTATATACATGTTGAAATTTGGTGAATAGAGTAGAGGCTGCAGAGAGAGAATGTGTACTCTAGAGACTCAGAAATGGCTTTATCTTTCTAAAAGTGTTGAATAAATTGAATTTTTCTTGGTGGTGGAGGCTGCTTCTCCTCCCCCACCTTCCCCACATTTTTTTTTTTTTTTGACAAAACCTGGCCATTGAATACAGGGACCCTGTACCACTGACCTACATCTCCAATTGCCCCTTTAAAAAAATTTTGAGATGGGGTGCCTCACTAAGTTGCCCAGGCAGGAATTGAACTTGGGATGCTCTTGCCTCAGCCTCCCTCAGTGCTGAGATTACAGGCATGTGCCACTATGCCCAGTTCTTTCTTTTGCTGGTGGTTAAGGTTCTTGTCTAAGTATAGAACATCACTGTAATCACAGTGTTTGGGGACTTTTTTGAGAATAGATTGTACAGAGGTAAGAAGTTGGGAGGAAGGAGACTGAAGATCAAAAGAAGAGAAGGGAGGCTTATTCCCTTTGTAGAAGGGGAAAGAGAGCATGTGTTCCATTTTATTTTGAACTAGAAGAGTGTGTAGGAAGTAGCTCAGACCTTCTTCTTAGCTTTAACTTGCTCAGAGATTCACTAGGAACTTCCAGTACCATCATTTTTACTCAGATGAGCCTCTTTCAAACAGTATCTGTTGAGGCAGGAGAAAGGTTGAAACTTAGATTCCACAAAGTTATATAAGTTTCAGGTAATTGATATGGAAACCCAGGGGCTTTGATACTTTGTCCTTTCCTCTTTGGTGGGGGTGAGGCCAGAGTGAATTGTATGTAGCTGCAAAGCACAAATAGAAATAAATCATTTTTACTGTGTAAGGCTGCTGAGTTAGTAAGTGTTCATCTGTAGATAATATATTTCTATATTTGGCCTGATACATATTTGTTAGCAGCCATGGATCCTTTATAAACTTTTAAACTGATTTTTACTGTCAGACTATTTTTCTGAGTCTTTCAGACTTGATTGTGATGTGTTCTGGTATCCTTCAAAAGAAGAATTTGTCATTTCTTTATCTTTCATGACTAATCTTTTCTGAGCATGATAAACATGTTTTTATTAACAGTACATAACAAATTTTAAAGCCCTCACATGCAGGTATGATTAGTTTATGGTGATAGATAGCTTTTTTGAGATTTTGATTTTCAGTTTTAATTAAATAGTTTATTTTCTTGTGAAATTGATGTAGTAAAAAATATGGTCATAAGCTCTCAAGGGTAGATATCATGTTTCTACATTTCTCTAAGTCCAGGCTGGGGCTTATAACATGGGCTCTGCAAATTTTGTAAATGTAAGCATGGAAAAAGAGTTTGCATTTATTATATCTATCCATTATCTCATTTAATATCGCTGTCGGGCTTTTTTGAGAAATAGTTTTATACATATTTTACTTTGTAAAATACTGAAATTTGTTTTAAATTTCAGCTGCTGCGTTTTTCCTCACCTATGAATATGTGAAATGGTTTCTGCACACTGCCTCATCTTCCTGCTGGATGCCCACACAGCACATGTTGGCTGCCTCCGCGGGAGAAGTGGTGAGTAACGAGCAGTGTTTACAAAGTACTTCAGAAGTGCAAATGATGTATGCATTTGTAGTACAAATATTTATTGTTTAAATTTAAGTTAATTTTTAAGCGATACATAAGAGAAATTGTCTGTATTTATGGTGTACCATATAATGTTTTGATATATGTATGCATTATATAATGTTTGTATCAGGGTAAGTGTATTTATTACCTCAATATTTATTATTGTGAAATTTATTTCGTTAAAAATTCTTTTTTGAATTATGAAAGCCACAAATCTAAAAAAATGTAACAGGATTAAACATGACAAACTGTTAGAGCTAAAATCTTAAGATGAAAGCTGTGTATTATATGCAAGAGAATTCTGAAGCATAATTACATAGAATTAAAGATATGGAAGACAAAATCATTGTAAATTGTTTTGACTTTAAGTGAACACAAATGAGTTGGAGCTCTTTGTCCTGTCCCAGGATTTCCTCTACAGAACAGTTTTAAAGTTAAGTCAGTTACAGAGAGATCAGCACAAGATTCACAAGGTAGAAGGGGGACTGTGGTTGTGTTTGTGCCTCAGAGGCAGGAGTAGACACTGTTGCAGCTGCAGCCTCTGTCACTGAGCTCTGCTGGACTGCTGTGTTGACCTCTCGGGCATTTCTTGAGGACCCATGTTTTCCTTTAGCTGCTTCAAAATGCTGATTCAAGTTTGTGGGCTCTGCAGTGAAAGATGTTGGTCTCCTGCAGGTTGGTGAGAAATAGAAATATACTGGTGCCTTGGTTCACAGATTTAATTTGTTACATGATTTTGTAAAAGATGGCCACATAGGTCTGGGAAGATAGCTCAGCGACTTAAGTGCCTTCCTGGTGAGCTTAAGGTCCTGAGTTCGATCCTTGGTACCAAAAGGAAAAAAAAAAAAAAGATGGTTTCATTCATGTTTGTGTGGGAAAGATGGCTGCAGTTGTGTTTGTCTCCTGATCCAGAGTTTGCAAACAAAACACTATTTTGCCAAACATTTATATTAGTGAACCAAATTGTTTGCAGAAAAAAACATTTGTGAACTAAGATAGCACTTTTTGTGTTCTAGTTTTCTTCCACTTTACCATCTTTTATCCTGATTTCTGTCCCAATAGGGAATACAGAAGCAGCCGCAGCATGCAAACTGACTCATCAGCTCTCGTGATTGTGGCCAGATCTCTTTTATAAGTCTTTTATCAGTATGTGTAGGATCACTGCAAGTCTGAGCTGCATAGTGAGACCCTGTACCAAATACATAAATTAAAAAAAAAGAAAAGGAAACTTCCCAAGAAAATATAAAGTGATAGAGTAAGGTAAGGGAAATAGTAGCTGATAATGTGATACCCTTAATTTTTAGACAATATTGTGCGTTCTGTTGCTTGTAATATCTTTAATATTTTTAAGAATTGGATCCTTTTAAATGTGATATACACATACGCACGATAGCTGTGATGTTACTAGTTTCTATTGGTTTATTGAAAGGAACAGTTAGTGTTTATATTGTCTGTGCCTATATCTAGTAATCTGAGCAACTATTTTGAAGATGACAAAATGCAATACAATAACCATTTTTAATATCCTGTCATCTTGTTTTTAAATTCTGTATCTTTTTTATTCCTTTTAAAATAAAATTTATGTCATTGAAAGAACTAAAGACATCATAGGTAGGTATCACGGGACACACCTGTAAGCCCAGCATTTGTGAGGCTGAGGCAAGAGGATCACCATACGTTCAAGGCCAGCATGGACTACATAAGCAAGTTCAAGACCGGCCTACACTACATAGTGAGACCCCCTGGCTCACAGAAAGAAAAACAAAAAAGACATTGTATTATAGTGATACCTGCATACCCATGTTTATAGCAGCACAACCATAATAGTTAAATTTTGAAATCCACATATGTGTTCATCAACAAATAGTAAAAAAATAATGTGGTATTTATACACTGTGGAGTACTAATCTGCTGTAAACAAAGATAAACTGGGGTCACTTGTGAGAACATGGCTGTACCTTGATACCATAACGTTAAATGAGATAAATCAGACCACAGGCTTGAATATTGCATGGTTTGTTTTATATAGGACATCTACATTATAAATGAACAAAATAAAAGGTAAGAGGAAGCAGGGAGATAGATCTTTCTCAAGTGGAGAAGGGATCAAGAGATGGATGGGAGGGAAGGAGAAGAAAACAGGAATTGAGTGTGTGTCCCAACTCTACACTAAGAATGAAAACATTATGTAGTACAAACAGGTATAATTAAAAAAAAAAAAGTAAAACAGTGACTATCTTAATAAAAGGTATAGTATAGAAACCTAGAGATAACAAAAATGGTTTAGTGCAATATTCTTTAACATATTTATTTAGATAAAAACTTGTTGTGTTGCAGGTTCCATAGAAACAATTGTATTTTATTGGTATGGAGAATATCCACAGTTACTTTGTTGTAGCGTCTATGAAAGCAACTTGAAAACAGAAGAACACTGTCAAAATAATGACCATTCCCTGTAGCTGCAGCTTGATTAAATCTTAATGATGAATCAATATAACTATAATTACAACCTCCTACTTATGTTTGCAATTTGGAGAACAGTAAAATCGATCAAGTAAGATTTAATACATAACCACAGCAAGAGAGTCCCATTTGTGCCATTTTTATTAGAAGTGTGATGTATCAAATCTCTAAATCCCTACTTCAGTTATTTTACATTTCCATTTTTATCACACGTACAAGCCTGCGAGAAGCTGACTCTGTAATTAGATCCAAGGTCAGAGCAGGTTTACTTTTAATAGTATGGATGATACAATATTAGCATGGCAGCAAGTTTTTTAGGGCTTTCAGATTGAATGGTTATTGTACATTATCCTACTTATAGTTTAGTTTATATTATGTTCATAGATGAAAGATTACTGAAAGTTTTTTCACAGCCTAAAGCAGCTGCCGCAAATTTCAGTCTGCACAAGTGACATGTAAATCCCTCACACACCTAGGCGCTGCTGGATTGTCTTTTTCAATCCCATTCTCACTTAAATGTGAGAAGAGTAGGAGATTAATTATATCATGCTGTGTCACTGTCTTTCTGACGGCTAACAGTACTTCTCCAAGCGTAGCTAAGAGCATCTACTCCAGAATCAGGTACCTGGCAGCTGCTCACAAATGATTTTTGGAGATGGCACTTGGGGCTCTGCTTTGTAAACAAGATCCCTAGATGCCTCTGGCTGTCTCAGTTACTTTCTGTTGAGACAAAATCCCTAATCTCCGCACACAGAGGGAGTGTTTTATTTTGACTCATGCTTTTAGAGGAGTCCATCCCTGGTCACCTGGCAAAGGCAGAGGAGGATGGTGCGAGGGAGGGAGGGGTGAGGAGGGTCCCGCGAGGGATGAGGGATGTAGCTAGTGGAATGCAGATTGCTTCAGCATTATAGGAACATAATTTTCATATAAGGTAGTATGGTGAAACCATTCTAAGCCCTAGGATTGTAATTTGGTCAACTATGAACACTGCATTGTAATGGAAAGTTGATTCTCTGAAAAGGCCAAAGTACTGAAGAAAGCAAGAATTAGCCTGTTGTGTGTGAGCCTGAACTTTGTCAATGACCAGCCTTTGTTTTTCAGCATTGGTTTATTAAGATTGGCCTTCTTGGTTGCATAATGAGTTAAGTACACTGTCACAAATTTGCTTGGGTTCATACCTCTGTGATTTCTAATACTTGAGCACCTGCTGCATACCTAGCACTGTTGTAGGTGCTAGGAAACAATAAGTACTGACCTGTCTTTGAGGAGTCATATAAATAATCATTTAAATCTATTTACTGAGTAACAAGGAGCTGTTTGTGGACCTCTGTAAGGAGGCAGCATGATGTGAACTGTGGGCCATCATGTACACAGACCCAAGTACAGCGTCTCTTGTCCATGTATTTGCTCTGTCTGCAGGCCATTTCCTGAGGTGAAAACCAGGGCCAATGTGACCCCACCCCACCTGTGTGCGGTGCCCAGCCCAGCACCTGACACAGTAATGAATGCTGCTTCTTGTACCATTATGATGTAGATTGCTGCTTGGCATGTTTTAGATATTTATATTTTTGAGGAAGATTCCAGCTCACAAGGTGAAGAAATTTAAATCCAGAGAAGTTTAATGGATTGCTCAATATTTCTTATTTACTGTGGACAATAAAACAGAATAGCAGAATGATCAGACTCCTGTTTCCCTGTGCTGCTTGACACTTTTGAATAGAATTCTACTTGTTATATAGTATATTAAAAATGATAGAAGTAGACATAAAGTAAGTATATTTCTTAGATAATATTAAGAATTCAAACTACTCTAGGTTTCTTGAAATAAGGAAAATCTAGGTTTTTTTAATTTGTTGTGGTTTTATAGAAGGCAAAATAGTGCCTCCCCTCAAGGTGTTCTGGTCCCTGCAGCCTGTGACTATGTTACCTGACTTGGTGAAAGGGCTTGGCAGATAGAGTGAAACATGTGGAGAGGAGAGATTTCCTGGATTATCAAGTGGGTCCACTATAAGCAGAGAGTCCTTCTTCTTAGAGGGAAGCAAGAGGGCCAGAAAGAGAACCATGAAGCTGCCCAGCTGCCAGCTTGAAGATGGGAGAAGGGTCCCCAAGCCTGAGAGCAGCTGGCTTCTAGAAAGATGGGAATTGAGGCCCCCTGCCAGCGCAGCAAGTATGCTGCCTTGATACCCAGAGAAAGCCTGTTTGGGTATTCATACCCAGAGTACCCTGACAAGCTACCACTAAATATGGAGGAGTTTGTTACAGCAGCAATAGAAAACTGATTTGCCATCAGTATCCTCCATGTCCAGGTTTTTTAATAGTAGAAATCTGTAAGTCTATCCATGGGGCTTTTGTCATCTGTGAAGCCATGGCATTTTTCTGTTATGAAAAAGTATAAAAGTGAAAAAGACCTTTGAGGCTTTCTGCTTGGGTTGTATAAAAACCGTTTGAACCATTTTGCCCTCAGGGCCTAGAAGTTCCAGAATTCTTTTCCTTGGGAAGACTTGGCTTTGTACATAGTCTGGATTATCCAGAAGAGTAATAGTAGTTTTGTCACTCAACTAAAACCTAAGATCTTAATCTTTTATTATGCCTATTGTATGTTTGTATAAATAAAAATAATATTGTAGGGGGAAATTTTTTATGTTCTCTAGTGTAAGTAGATACAATTTGAACTTTCAGGAGGCTAAATTAGGGTTTACAGATTGCCCTTTGATCAATAGCTGCATCTCCACTAGTTACCAGAAGATGGCAGACTTGATACATAGATAAATTCTTTAATAGTTGAGATTGGTATTTTCAAACATTTTTTAGGGGGATTGGTAATTGAACATAGGGGCTACACATTGAACTATATCCCAAGTCTTTAATTTTTTAAAGTCTCAGGGTAACAGATCAATAGATCACCTAGGTTAGATTTAAATATGATCCTCCTACCTTTGTGTCTCCAGTGCTGGGATTACAGGGATGTGCCACACCAGTGAAAATTTTCATTTTAAGCCAAGATGCATCTAGCCTGACCTCCCCCCGACCCCCTTGCAGGTCAAACATGTCCCTGTGCAGCTAGTGATACAACCCCATAAGAAAAGCTTTTAACATTATCCTGTGATTTTTAAGGATTTTTTCATGATTTGTTTGTGCAATGCTGTGCTGATTCTGTCTGGCACACCTGCACCACACAGTGGAATAGAAATTTACATGCAGTTCCAACTTAGTGGGTAACATGCAGTCAATGCCACTAATGTTATTCTAACATACCTACATGTTTGTGTATGCCTGTGAAGATAGACTTTATTAAGTAGACATGTAAGTTTTCTTTATTAAGAAAAAAATAAGATATTATTAATTATTGTTTATCTTGGACTTATTATATTATCTTATAAAATAATAAGGTAAAATATATAAATGGGAAATTTGTTGCTTATAAACATTAACTGTATTTATATATGGCCCAAGACAATTTCTCTTAACTAAATGTGGCCCCAGCTAGCCAAATGATGGACATCTACGTTTTAAAAGGTAGTACAGGATGATGCCCCAGGCATTATTTGGAACCCTTTCTATTGTAGTCATCGTTTGCAAAGGAAATGATGCAAAATAGGACATAATTTATAGGATTATTTTTATAATAGTCACCCAAAGATTCAAATGCAAAAGAATGCAGGAGATCTGTCCACACACTAGAGACCCAAAAAATCCAGCTGAGGGCCTGGAAACCATGCAGTGTCCTCCATGAGTCCAGCTGGAGGCCTAGAGTCCACAGCAATGTCTTGTGCAAGTCTGTATCAAGAATCTGCACTGGGAAGGCACAAAGGTCAATGGTGAGAACTAGAAAGCCTGTGCCAATGGGAGGAAGAATCTGTGCAAGCAGGCTGAGAGATCTGCACTAGAGCTGAGGAGTGATGCTTATGGTGAGGACCAGAGCTGCCCCAAAGAGAACTGCAGCCGTCCTCAGCAACAGGGAGAACCTGAGCTCCTCTGATGGTAACAGCCAAGTTCATATCAGGAAAACCAGCATGGCAAGCTTCTCCAAGGAAGACCAACAACTTAGCATCTTCCCCTCCAGTTCTCTTTTTATGCTTTTGGCAGCAATCCCAGGTGGGCCTTCCATATCCAGTACCACATTGATTCAGTTCAGCTGGGTGTTATAAGTGGACTATTCGTTAATCCACCACACTTTATAAAGACAATTTTGGAATTACCGAAAGAATGTGGAATAAAGTACAAGTAAGCAGTGCATTTCAGCAGTCATCAGGTATTGTGAGTTGTCTCTTTGACCTTCTTGTATTAATTTACCATATTACATCTGTGAATCCCAGTTTTACTTTGTGATTAAACTTTGATTGCCTCAGTATGGTGTATTAAGTTTATGTTGAATTTATTATAGAGTTACCAGGTGAAATATTAAGAATTCACTAACATTAAACTGTCTAAGTGCATTAGATATGTATAAGTACAGTATACCTTTAGTAAGAAATCAAAAGATGTGGGTTTTACCCTTCTTGCCTCAGCCAGAGAATTCTCTGGCCTTAAATAGCTTCTGTTATTTCAAATTGATTTAAATATAAAATGTAGACACAATTAGTTACTCTCAGAGGAATACTTACAGGCTGAATTTATTATAAAAAAGTTTTAAATATGTATATCATGTATTTTTTTATGAACTAACTATATTAAAGTAGTTGGAAGAAAGATATGTTAACATAAGGTGTGATTTGGTCAGTGACTTTAACAAATATTTCCGGAGCAGGAAGGCAGAATGAGGTTGTAAAACCTTGGCAGATGATGGACTGCAGGTACAGAACTTGGCTGTGGCAAGGAAAGAACCAGAAATTTGGCATCTTCCTCTCTCTTCTCTGTTGCTTCCTTCACCCATTTTACATAATGAAGTTTGCTATGATTTATTTACCTTCAAACACATACTCTTAAAATTTGTAGTTTGTTTTATGCATTTTTGTACAGGATCTCACTACACAGCTCGGACTAGTAGTGATCCTTCTGTTTTCAGTCCCCCAGTGTGCCACCACACCCAGTATTGGTGGCTGACTCAGTGCGCCTAGGAGCAGGGCCAGCACAGCATGCAATATGGGGGACCAAACTCTGGTCCCTGCTCTTGCCTAAACAAGTGTTTATTCTGATGAGCTATCTCGCTGGCCCTGATTTGTAGTGTTGATCTTGGTGTTTTATTAATAAATACTAAAAGGACATATTTAACTCTTGAATATTTATAACTTTCACAAAAGTTTTACAATTTATTCCAAAGAAAGAAAAATCATGGTAACGGTATTTCATCAAAAATTTAAGTTAAGTTTTATCCTAGTGTTAGTATTAATTCTAACTAGGCCAGCATTGCATTTTGATGTTGATAAAAGATGTGACTCAAGTGTTTTTCTTATGCAAAGCATTGATTATTTTATAGCATATAAAACTTCCTTGGATTTAATGAAAGTGCCACCATTCCTGTATCTTGGGTTCATCCTGAGCCCCAGATGTGTGAGGGAGGGAGTACTGCGCAGGGCAGGTCTACTCAGGCATCCACAAATGGCATTACCTTTATTTCCTTTCACAGAACCACAATACTGTAAACATGTTTTTGTTCCTGTGCAGTGAAATATTCTGTTGTGGCTCAAATTCAAATCGAAGAAAGATCAGAGTTAATAGAAAATCCAGATAAATGGAAGGTACTGGAGGAAGCAATGGGAAGAATCACTTTGTAGGCTGTCCCCTGGGCCAACATTGCTATGCCACAGAAGTCAGAGAGCCATGCTGGCTGCTTTGTACTCCCTCAGTTAGTTAGATTGTTTTATATCTGGGAACCTTTTCAAAGTTTTTCTTCTGCTTCTGTGTTTTTAAGAAATAAAAACAATATTAGAACATGGAAGGTTATGAAGCATGAAGTTCCATAAATATTTACACCAAACGTCAAAAATGGACACTTCTTATTTTCTTGACATATTGAGGTCCTATTTCACTACTGACCTCTTGAATTGAAAAGACAAGAAGTCAGTATACCTTCTTATTTATTTTCATTTCTTTAATGAGCTTTGAATCCTGGGACCTGTCCTTTAGGTTCATGTAAGTTTTGATAGACTTTATATTTCAATATTGGTTTATGTTTCTCGAAGTTTACACTGTTTCAAAAGAAATAATTTATATGTAGTATTATGCCTGTAAATGGTTTAATAATTTTTTATTTTATCATTTTTATATTAAAATAACTTGTTTTTCTTAAGGTTATTAAGTAGCTTTGCATCTAAAAGCACTTTTTAAATTATTTTTCATATTTTCTTTTCTCCCTCACTTAAAAATCTTTGGTCTATGACATTTTTATCCTTAGAAATTTTTAAAGGAAAGCCTCATGAAGTAATTATACATGGTAATTATAGAGAATTTAAATATACAGATAAGTAGAAAAGAAAAAAACATCATCTGTAATTTTACTCTTATTTTTCTAGTTTTTGTGTCTGTATAGGCTATTTTATATAAAGAAAACATTTAAAAATTATAGATTATTGGTAAAGTTTATTTTTTATTTTTATTTAGTACAAGGTCTCACTACACAGATTGGACTTGTAGTGATCTTCCTGTTTTTAGCTTCCCAAGTTCTGGGATTACAGGCATTTGCCACCATGCCCAGTCTCAATCTCTATCTCAGTGCACCCCAGGGGGGTGAGGAGGGCTGGCATGGCAGGCCAGGGATTGAATGTCCAATCCCTGTGTTTGCCTAAGCAGGCATTTTAGTGCACTAAGTTATTTGCCTGGCCTATTTCTTTGGTAATTATTGTGTCATTTCCTCCTCTTAGGAGCTTTATTTTCTTTCTACATGAAATAAAAAAATAATAGACTTTTTTTTTCCTTTCAGTTGATTAGTAGGACTAGTACATATCACCCCAAAGGTATCTGTGTTTTATGTATTTAAAAATTATATGGAGTGGAGCCAGCAGTGGTACACACCTGTAATTCCAGCACTTTAGAAAACTGAGACAGGATGATGGCAAACTTGAGTCTTCCCTGGGAGACTTAGCAAGACCATGTCTCAAAAGATAAAAAAAAGTGAACGGTTATAGTTCAGTGGTAAAGTGCCCTGGGTTTGATCCTCAGTATCACACACACATATACAAAAATGTATAGTATAAATTAACATTTAAAACATTTCAGGTCAAAATTTATTTGGATGGTCAAAGGAAGGAGCTCTTTTGAGGTACACAGATTACCATCTTTACTAAGAATTAAAGAAACAAGTACCTAAATGGGTACTAATTTGCCATAAAGATTTCTTGTCCAAATCAAGTAAGAAAAATTTTACATATCATTGTGTAAATATGATGTATAATATAAATCATACGATAGATATATGTATGATGTATAGGATATGTATTTATATATACATATATTTGTCAGTTAAATTAGCTAAAAGAGAAATTGGAAAACCATTGAGTTCCAAGAGGCCAGGGGAATGCTAGTGAGATCTCTTTGAACTGAGCACAAGTCATGGTCTGAAGACCCTCAGTCAGACTTTCTTGGGGTTGAGCTCTGGTTGAAAGCAGGGTCTAGAGTAAGATGCTGGGAGGAGAGCCCATCACTGCAGTGGGCTTGGCTAAGTTACCTTTGTCATATCTCTGAGGTCTTTGTATGTTATCCCATGTTGTCAGCCTCTGCCTTCCATCCATGTGAAAATGTTGACCATCAGAAATACAGCCCTACAACGAATACTGTGAAATTCGTATTACTTTGTTAAGTGAAATCCTGTGTCACTTGTAATTTTTCTGTTTTGATAGTATTTTGTACTTTCTTTTTTTTTTTTTTTTTTTTTTTTTTTTTTTTTTTTTTTTTTTTTTTTTTTTTTTTTTTTGCTGAACCGGGGATTGAACTCAGGCCCTTGTGCTTGCCAGAGAAGCACTTATTCCACTGAGCCATCCACCCAGCTCTTGTACTTTCTTTAAAACATAAAAAAATTTAAAAAGCAATTAAAAAGAAAAACATTAAGGATTAACTATTCTGATTCATACTAAATAGATAAAATATTTTATTGAAATTCATTGATACTTATTTTTTATGAATAATATACTTGGATTATCAATTTTGATTTTAACCAAGAAGAAAGAAAGAAAGAAAGAAAGAAAGAAAGAAAGAAAGAAAGAAAGAAAGAAAGACAGACAGACAGACAGACAGACAGACAGACAGACAGCTCTGGTGAGAAGCACCAAGATGGAATGGTAAGCAGCAGAGAAAGAACCTTTCTGAGAGTCACCATCCAGATGCTGGAATTTAGCAACATGAAGAAGGCAAGAAGTTGGGAAATAAGTCCCCTGGATCCAGGAAGGGTCTCAAGAGTGAATGGAAGCCCATGGAGAGAGTGAAGAGGGACACTGCAGTGAAAAAGGAGGTAGCTGGCAGTACCTTCTCCTTGAGACATGCCTTGCTGGATGAGAGGAGCAGTTCAAACCTGGGATACATGATAGCTGTTGGCAACCCTTGAGGCCTCCATGGAGAAATACATCAATAGAGGGAAGCAGCAGACATGAAGGCAGTAGCAGGTACTGGCTAGTGTTGAGTTCTAAGGGCTCAGTCATCCCACATGAGATAGTGATTGGCTGAGAGCCATCTTGGAGAGGGGCTGGCAGAGCTCAGAACTCAGAGTAGCCCATGGCTCAGGCCCATGGAAAGTGCAATGACTGTTGCAGGCCAAAGGAGTCTGGTCTTAGCCAGAAGGTGCAGGCTCGCTAAGATGATCCACTACCCTGCCAAAAAGCTACTGCTGGTTTGCTGGGATAAATCAGCACAAATTAGGACTCTATCTCCACTCATTGTGTACTAGTGATAACAGAGATAAACCTGGAAAAGGACATTTTCTTCCCTTTTTTTTTTTCTCCTTTGTTTTCTTTTGGTTTGTTTTTTCTCCATTGTTGGATCTTATTTTTACATGAGTGTGAACATGATATTCACGGTAGATTAAGCTAGTGTGAAGACAGAATCTCAAATATAGAAGACAGGCTTGTGGTTAGCCATCATGAAAGGCAAGATTTCTTAAAAATAGTAAGGGACCATGAGAAACCAATAAACCAGATGCTAGATGAGCAGTAGAATAACTTAAAATTGATTGGAATCAATGAAAAAGCAGGAGGTAGTACAAATGTTATTTTATAAAACTGTTCATGGACATCATGGCAGAAAACTTTCCTGGTAGAGGAAAAAATTATGACTTACAGATAAGTGAGGCATGTGGAATTCCAGTTAGCTACAGTAAAATGAAATCTGTAGCAAGGTTTTATCATAGTCAGGACTCCAGAATTTTAACACAAGAATAGAGTCTTAAAAGCTGTTTGGAGAAAGAAGTAAATTGTCTAGAAAGGAAAGCCCATCAGAATCACAGCTGATTTCTCAGAACAAACCTTCAAATCAAAAAGAGCTTGAAGTATAATGTCTGTAAGTATAATATCATGTATGCACCTTCTATGATACCAAAACATTATGAAAACAGTTTACAGTGTATTTATCAAATCCATCTTGTCAAGGTATCTTAAAACTATCTCATTGATATTTGTGCTTCAATAAAACAAAAATAAAAAATATTCAGACAACTAACAATAAATAAAGAAATTTCTAAAAAAAAAGAGCTTGAAGTAATTTCAAGATATAAGGGAAAACAGTGTTCAACGCAGATTGATATACCTTGAAAAACTATCTTTAAAATCTGATGGAGAGGGCTGGAGAGATTACTTGGCAATCTAAGTGCCTACCTGGCAGGTGCAAGGCTCTGAGTTTGATCTCAAGTATCATATATGCTGTGCTGGCCCTGGAACTCCAGGAACATCATGCCCACCCCAGAACCAGGTGTGCTGTCAGATGCCTGTAATTCCAGCACTATGGACGCTGAGGCAGGATCACTACTGAGTCTAAGCTGCATAGCAAGACCCAGTATCAACATGTGAATAATTTTTTTTTTAAATCTGATGGAAAAATTAGATACTTATATAACAAAGGACATCCAAGGAAATCTATGAGCATCAAACCAGTATTCTAAAATGTTTTGTAGGACATTTTAGAAAGAGACAACAAGAACCACAACTCCATGAACCCCAACAGAAAGAATACACCAACCGAGGCAAACAATTAAAGGGAGGGGAAACAAAAGAGGGAGAGCCAGTAATAGGACAATAACATGACAAAGATAATTAGTACATATTGATAAAAGCCATCAGTGTTAATGGTCTCAATTCACCAGTCAGAATATATAGCCAGGCAAAATGGATCAAATGGAGATCCAGCAATATGCTGCATAGAAGAAACTCACTCCCTGATTCCGCCAAAAAAAAAAAAAAAAAAAGAATAAACTCACTTATTTTGAAAAGAGTTTCATAGACTGATAGTCAAAGGATGGAAAACAACACTCCATGTGACAGGAACCCAGAAAAAAGGAGGGTTAGCTATTCTATTTACAGACAAAGTGAATTTAAAGCCTTGATTAATAGAGATAATCAGTAATTTGCATCCTTATAAAGGGAACAGTCCAAGAGGAAGTGGTAACAATTATAAATATATTGGCAACAAATACAGTGCATCCAACTATATAAAACAATAACAGGAATGAAAAAAACAAGTGAGCACTAATACAATTGTATTGGAGCTCATGAAATATTAGAACTGAACCAAACATTTCAACAAATGAACTTACTAAATGTCTATAGAGTGTTCTACCCCACAGCGTCAAAATACATGTTCTTCTCTACTGCACACGGGATATTCTCCCAACTAGACCATATCCTAGCTCATAGAACATGCTTAAGTGAATGCAAATGAATTGAAATTGCTCATGCATATTATCAAACCATAGTACAATAAATTTGAAAATCAATGGCAAAAGAAACCACAAGAAATTAATAAACATGAAAATTAAATAGCACCCTTTGGAACAATCATCAGGTCACAGATGAAATTAAATAAGAAATTAGTTTAATTAAATTATGGTGACAGTGCAACATACGGGAACTTATGGGACACAATGAAAGTAATCCCAGGAGGGAAATTTATAGCAGTGGATATCCATATCAGAAAAATGACAAACACAAACAATTATGGAACTCAGTATCCTAGAAAAAGAAAAGCAAGCTAAGTGCTAAACTTATGCAAGGGAGGAAATTACAAATATTAAAACAAATTAATCCATTTCAGACTAAGACAATACAAAGAATCAGTGGAGCTAAGACTTGGTTCATTGAAAGATTAACCAAAATAAACCCTTATCCAACCTAATTTAAGAAAAAAGACTCAATTCCACACAATTAGCAATCAAAAAGGTGAAATCAAGTTGGACCCTGCAAAAATTCAGAAGATCATCTATACCTACTTTGAAAACTTACGTTCTTATAAGATAAAAAATGTAGAAGTGTCAGATTCCCATATGTGTGTGAATTAACAAAGCATAATCAAGGTATAAAAATCCTAAATAAACCAATGCCAATTAGTGAAGTCAAAGATGTAATTAAAAACCTACCAACAAAGAAAAGCCCAGGTCTTGATGGATTCATTCCTGAATTCTACAAGAAATTTAGAGAAGCTCTCTGGGTTTGGGCCTCCTTGTGTTGACATGGCTAAATGCACCAAGAAGATTAGCATTGTCAGGAAATACAGGACTCACTATGGTGTTTAATTCTGGAAAATGGTGAAGAAGATTAAAATCAACCAGCATGCTCAGTACACCTGCTTCTTCTGTGGCAAGACTGAGATGAAGAGGCAGGCCATGGGGATCTAGCATTGTGGTTCCTGTATGAAAACTGTGGCTGGTGGCACCTGGACCTACAATACCACTTCTGCAGTCACATTGAAGTCAGCCATCAGAAGACTGAAGGAATTTAAAGAACAGTAGAAGCTCTTACTATTTGAGACATCCCTAGCCTAAATAAATGGGTTAATTTATGTAATGAAAAAAAAAAAAAAAACAACTAGAGAAGAGCTACCTCCAGTACTTTTCAAACTCTTTAATGAAATTGAAAGGGAAGCAATACTTCCAAATTTATTCCTGAACACAAGCATTACCCTGGCAATAAAACCACAGAGAGGAAACCAACTAAGAAAGAGAATTACAGACCAATCTCCCTAAGGGACATAGATGCAAAATAAAACACTGGCAAACAGAATGTAGCAAATCATTAAGAAGATGGTACACTATGACGAAGTGGGATTCATCCCAGGGATATCCAAATCAATAAAAGTGATATACTGTATTAACAAAGCCAAGGGTGAAAATCATATGATCAACTCAATAGATGTAGAATAAGCTTTTGGCAAAGTCCAACATCTGGACTGTAAGCAAAAACCTACAGAAAATTAGAATTGATAGTCATTGTCTCAGTCTAATAAAAGCCATCTATGACAGACCACAGCCAACAATGAACAAAAACATAGCTTTCTCTCTGAAATCAGGAATAAGATGAGGATGTCCACTATCTCCAGTCTTATGAAACGTAGTCCTGGAAACCTTAACCAGAACAAGTAAGAGAGGTAAAAGGACTAACAATAGGAAAGGAAGAATTTAAATTATTTGGAGATGACATGATACTCTTCATAGGAGACCCTAAAAATTTTACTAAAAAGCTATTAGATTTAATAAACAAATTTAGTAGTATAGCTGGATACAAAGTTGGCATTCAAGAATCAGTAGCCTTTCTGAACGTTAATAATGAACTCACTGAGAATGTTGTAGGGAAACAACA
This sequence comes from Ctenomys sociabilis, assembly GCA_004027165.1. NCBI lineage: Eukaryota > Metazoa > Chordata > Mammalia > Rodentia > Ctenomyidae > Ctenomys > Ctenomys sociabilis. The sequence continues at coordinate 127,124 of PVKA01001574.1, forward strand.
CCTTTCACAATAGCATCCAAGAAAAAGAAAGAAAGAAATAAGTAGGCATCAGTCTAATGAAGAAAGTAAAAGACCTCTACATTTAAAACTATAGTACTCTGAAAAAGAAGATTGAAAAGGGTATCAGAAAATGGAAAGATATCTCTTGTTTTTGAGTAGGAAGAACTAATGTAATGAAAATGGCCATACAGATTTAATTAGATTCCAATCAAAATTCTAGTAACATGTCTCACAGAGTTAGAGAAAAACAATCCTAGAATTCATTCAGAACCAGAAGAAACCTAGAATAACAAAGGTGGTTCTGGGCAACAAAGACAAGGCAGAGGAATCACAATCCCTGATTTGAAATTATACTGTGAAGCTAATGTGATAAAACAGTGTGGTACTGACCAAAAAAAGATCCAAAGATTAATGGAATGATTAGCATATGCAAAATAACTCCACATATAATAAGCCATCTTACATTGACAAACACATTCACTGAAATAAAGTCTTTAGTAAGTGGTGCTGGAAAAACTGGCTTTTTGTATGTTAAAGAGTGGGACATCTTTCATCATGCACTAAATGAAATTCTAAATGGATTGAAGAACTAAATATTAAAGCATAATTATCAAATCTACTGGAAGATAGAATAGGTGAAACTCTTGAAGACATTGGTGTAGGGAAAGACTGAATAAAACCCCAGTCACAAAAGAACTAACAGAACTACTTGAATCTGAGCTTATTTAAAAATTTTTGCACAGCAAGATAAATCACCAACACTGAAAATACAACCCACCATATAGGAAAAAAGTGTTTGCCAGCTGTTCCTCAGATAAGGATTATCATCCACATATAAAGAACTCAAAAATATGAGATCTCCCAGATTTAAAAACCCAATCCAAAAAATAGGCATCTGAAATGAATATACACTTCTCAGATGAAATACAAACAGAAAATAAATATATAAAGACTGTTCAACAACACTGGTCATTCAAGAGATAAAACAACACTAGGTTCCTTCTCTTCCCAGAAAGAAAGGCTGTTATCAAGAAATCAACTGGTAAGAAATACTGGAGGGACTGTGGGGGAAAAGGAACCCTTTTCTGCTGTTAGTGGGAGATGGGTGCAACCATGAAAATTAGTGTGGAGGTTCCTCAAAAAAAAACTATGATTGGGAATAGGATGATCTTAATGACATTTTATGAAACATTCCAGATCTCTGAAAACATTTCAATGTGTGATAAGTGTAAAAGAATTGAAAGTGGAATTTTGCATTACTTTTGCATTCTAGGACTTCACAATCTGATGTATACTTTACCCTTACAGCTCATCTCAGTTGTCCTAGCTGTTTTCTAAGTACTCTGTAGCCTCATGGCCAGTGCCCTGTGTGTCTTGCCCAGAATAGCTCTAGCTTCAGACTGCTGGGCTTCAGGGTCTGGTTAGCCACTTGTCTGATTGTGGTTCTTCTGCAGGAAGAGCAACTGACTCTGTGTTGTAACTGGAAAATTCCTCGCAGAACAGTTAGAAGCAGGCAGTTGCCGAAGGCAGTTGCTCACTGTATTTCTTTTGTATTTCTTTTGTATTTCTTTTTTGTATTTCTAGTTAGTTATTTTTCCAGTTTCTTAGCCATATATTCATTTCTTGGCTGGACATAGCTTTTGTACATATGTTGTAGTCTAAAATGTTCACTATTTGCTTTTTTACATAAGCTTTCTAACACTGATCTTGAAAGGGAGATGTTAGAATTATTTGTTCCAAGGCAACAGAAGCGAACCTGTGGCACATGTGTAACAGTAAACATGCAGAGCCCTTTCTGTAAGCACATGAGCCAGCTCATCTCAGCAACTGGAAAACAGTTGTTTTTCTAAACTAAAACCTCAATGTTCAGGTTTAATTGCAGCACTGGCACTGTGTGGTAAATAATTGGGCTTAGGGTTGCAATTTGGGCACGTGGTGTCTAAAAGGTTCATTGTCACTGTTTTAAGGTGTGTGTATTTGCCAGTCATGATCAGTGTCAAGAAGAATCATATAGCCAAGGCAGGGATACCTGAAGTCCCTCCCTAGTCCTGAGGTGGGGAGGTCTAGGCTGGGGTATGGTATCAGAAGAAGGACAAAAGTATCAGCTGATGGTCACCTGTGCCTCTAATGATGTGTTATGTTGCTTCCTTCCCATTGGTTCATTCTTTGATTAGACAGGATGGAAGTGTCCTTTATGTGCCAGGTGCTATGGGTGCGGTGAGTCACCATGAGTGAAGGTGCTTCTTGCCATCAAGAGGCTGTTAAGTGTGTGTGGAATGACATGGATGAGGTGGGAGTTCTGTAGAGGACCAGAGAGAAAAGCTTGGATGGCAGCAGTGCATGTCCTTAAAGGGCAGTGTGTCAGCTGCTTAAAAGTTTCTTCTTTGTAAGACAGTCTTTTTGTCTAGATCTTATACCACGGTCTTGACTTTTTTTACAGATCATATTATACAGTGTGTTAACTATTGTTCTCATTATTATGAAATTTGGTTTATGAAAAAATAGATTTTTTTCTTTTTTAATACATCTTACATTAAACATGATACATTTTTAATAAAAGTTTTGCTTATAAAAAATGTCAGTTTTTGTAACAGTTGTTTCCTTTTTAGAATGTAATTAAATTTATGTATTTTAGGTTGCCTGCCTGATTCGAGTTCCTTCTGAAGTGGTTAAGCAGAGGGCTCAGGTATCTGCTTCTTCAAGGACATTTCAGATTTTTTCTAACATCTTATATGAAGAGGTAAGATGGGGTTTTGGACTTGTGTCTTTGTTGAAGAAGCTTTTGTGGTCGTTAATGCTGCAAAGCACTACAGTTAGAAACTTAGAGTTGAATTTAATATTCACATAGTAACTTTTTTTTAGTTTATTTTTGCCTTTTCTTGAATTTCTATTTCTGAAATTTCTAAATAGAAACATCTTTAGTGCTCTTTCTGTACGTTTGAGTTGTAATCTTCCTGTAGTTATTTTGGAGTCCAATATGGGACAAATTACAGATATCTAAAATGAATTAAGATATTTTGTTAAGATATCACTACAGTATTTGACAGCCCATGATGAGAAATATAATAATGGGCTGATAATGAACAACAAAATATTTATATTAATATATGATTTATCTTTTTCTGCTCAATGTGAGCTATGGGTCAGAAACTATTCTTCCTGTTTTCCTAGCATTGTGACTAGCAAGCATTTAACTATTTTCCTTTATATGATTTTTTGTTTTATTTTCGTTTTGGTGGTACTGGGGGACAAACAAAAGGGTGCTTTAATACTAAATCCCTATCCTTTATTTATTTGTTTTGAGATAGGGTCTCACTAAATTACCTAGGCAAGACTCAAACTTCCAGTACTCCTAAGTGTTGGGATTTTACAGGTGTGAGCCATCATGCTTCTTTTCTAGTATTTACAGAAGCTGTTCTTAAAAATTTTTTCTTTACTTAATGGTGCACTGGGGATTGAACTCAAGGATATTCTACCACTGAACAACCTACTCAACCCTTTATTATTTTTTATTTAGATAAAGTATAGCTAATTTGCCCAAACTGGCCTGTAACTTCAGTCTTCCTACTACAGGCTCCTGAGTAACTGGGATTATATGCATGTGGCACTGTGCCCAGAAGTTTTGTTTTTTTTGAGTGACAGTAGGGACAGGACAAGGGATTGACCCCATGGGGCTTTTGCACTAAGCAAAACATATCCAATCATTCATGTATTTGATTTTAAGTTTTTGAGATAGGTTTTTGCAAAATTTCTTAGAATTCAAAACCTGTGATCCTTCTGTCTCAGAAGTGCTAAAATTATAGTCCTGCTTTGCCATACTAAACTTGCTTTTTGTTTTGTTTATTGAGATTGAATCGTACTGTGTTGTCCAGGCTGGCCTTAAGTGATCCTTTTGCTTTAGCTTCTTGAGTAGCGAGGACTATGGGCACATGCCATCACATCTGACAGTTTTTTGTTTTTGCTGTTGTTTGTCTTATTGAATGTAGGTTTTAGAAAAGTTGGTTTTTTTTGTTGTTTTTTTTATGTATTTAGTACAGGTCTCACTGTGTAGATTGGACTCATAGTGATTCTCCTGTTTTCAGCCTCCCAAGCACTCGGATTATAGGTGTGCACCACCACGCCCAGTCTCATTCTCTGTCTCCACATGCCCCTGGGGGCAAGACTGGCATGGCAGGCAGGGGATCAAACTCAGCTTCTGAGCTTTGCTTAACCAGGTGTCTGCTGAGCTATCAGTCTGGCCCTAGAAAAGTTATTCTTAATGGTCTGCCACATAGGTCTGCCACCTCTCATTCAATGAAGAGACATTGAATGAGACTAATTCTGTGGGATGTCCATTGGGCTATGTGAACAGGTAAATTGACAAATTAAGGTTTGTCTGAAAGTATACACCACTACTTTATTGAGAGATTATTAATGAGCTTTTGGTATAAAAGCTATAAAATGTAATCATCTTTTATATAACAGGATAATTGGTATTTGTATACATTTGCTTTTGGAAATATATTTAAAACAGTATAATTTGTTTTTCAAGAAAAGAAATGTTGAATAACAACAGCTAAAAGTAAATATGGAGCCACTTTTATTTTTTGAGATGTATCCACGTGAAAGAAGCTAACTTGTGTGCCTTAGGCCAATTTAGAACCTTTAACCTCTTTGTAGAACTGTGTTTTGGCTGAATGTTTCCCATTTCAAATTTTAGAGCAGCAAATATCCTTGCTCAGAATATCATTTAGAAGTCCTCCTTGCTATTCTAACTTCTGAACTCTTGATGTTTTGTTCATTTCAGGGCATCCAAGGATTGTATCGAGGCTATAAAAGCACAGTTTTAAGAGAGGTAACTCACTTCCACTGTTGAACAAAAGAATAATATGCTTTGTTCATTAAATTTATGTTTATTAATGTTAGAAATATATTAGGGGAAACTAGTTTGAGAATCAAAAAGGCAAATTATCACTCTGTTAAACACTGGAGATATGGCCACCCTTTGGACTGTGTATTGCGCATACCAGGTACAGTAAAACATGTTTTAAAAAGGAAGTTCTTTTAGAGGAATAAAGTAACTGTAGCATATATGTGGCCCAAGACATTCTCTTTACTCAGTGAGGCCCAAGTGAACAAGGTTACACATGGCTGGTGGTCTTGGTTCTTACCTGTAAAAGAATTATAGGATGGTTTTGCTTGAACAGCTCTTCCAGTGGTCCAAATGGCTAACCATTGTGTGACCCTACTATTCTTCTAGAGTGAGTAAATGTCGCTTATAACCAAAATACTACAAACTCATTACTAAGAGTATGATATCAAATGAATTACTGTAATATGGACAATTAATGAAAAATTGGCAGTGAAGTAAGTGCTTTCAGACAATTGCTTTCAAAATCTGTATCATGGAGTTATTGCTTGGCTCCCTCATAAGGGAATAGAATGAGTTGGGAAGGTTACTATCGCCTGGAGACTAGAAGTGAGAGGCTTGGCGTGCAGTGTATCCAGGGACTTGGTGCCTTCTAGTTTGGTCAGTCCGTCGGTTTGTTGGTCAGTCAGTCTGTTGGTCAGTTCGTCCGTCCGTCCTTCCTTCCTTCCTTCCTGAGTGAGTGAGTGAGTGAGTGAGTGAGTGAAAAAGCAAAGCTTTATCAGCAGGAGGTAATTTTACTTCATTTTTACAGGTTTTATGTTTTAATTTTTGTCTGCCATAGGAGAGACAAGAGTTGAATTTAGGTGGTGGGATACAGGAGAAATCTTTGACATGGGACTTTTTTTTTTATGTTGGTACCATTGACCAAAAGCCTGGTACCTTATGCTTGCCAGTCAGGCACTTATGCCACTAAGCTATCTCCCCGGCCAGGACATAATTTTCTAATAAAACACAAATGAGAACTTATATATGACTGTATTGCATCTGTATTTCTATTTGAAGATCCTTGGCTAATAAAGCATTTTTATTTATAAAAATGTTTTTAATGTAATTAAACACTATACTTCCTGGCAGAATATTGACATTCATTGAAATCTCCCATTTTATTCTCAGTTGCTTTATTTTCAGCTGTGGATTTCAGTCTGCCTTATGACACATGACCATTGTTACATGTTACTTAAAAGTTTGATTTTCACAAGGTGGCAACCTATGGGCCAGTCTTCTAGTTGGTGTTGACTTGAAGAACTTTTGGTTGCAGATGTAATTTTTCTAATAATTATTTATGTAAAGATGACCACTGTCTTTAGAAATATCACCCATATTGTCTCTTTGTTCTGTTCTTATTTCCTGATGTACTGAACCTCACATTTTTTCTGGGTGTTGGAAAAGGTAGGGGACTAATAATAAGCTTTTCAAAAATCTTTTTGAATGGTGCCAAATACATTTATATTCCCGAGTATTGGTTTTACATGCAAATAGATAAAACATGGTTACAATTATAGTCTATTCTTTTAAAAATTTATTTTGACATATGTTATTCTAGTAATTAATTTTTAGGCTGCAGTCTTTGCAAATAGTGTTACTTTACTGAGATGACTTTGTTTACTCAAAATAGCAGAGGTTTGTTGGAAATGTAATTAGGGTCTTCTGCTTTGTGTGAATTCATAACAGATCTTTCAGAACTTATTTTAGTTGATGTATTGCTTTTGTACAAGATTCTCAGATAGAATGAAAGCAGTATTATTGCTGAATTTAACAGCTTTTTTTCCAAGTGAGAAAAATAAGAAATTATGCATCTGTCTTAAACAAAATTCTTGCATTATGAATAGTTTGATTCTTACATTATTCTGACACCAGTATCAGACCTTTTGCCAAAAACTCATTTGATTGTTTCAATAAGAAAATAGATGGAAGCCTTAGTGAGAATCACTGGGAAACTTAAACATTTATTCTGTGTGCAACATTTTCTTTGAAACAGTTTTATCCATATAACAGTAGCCCATTAGAATGAGATTGAAGTTTAAATCCATGCATTAAAAGACAGATTATGTATGTTCTTTAGAGTTTTTTGAATTCAGTCATACCTTTTTATCCACCTTTGATGTTTGTGGAGATTGCATGCTTGTCCCTTATGTTCTCTTAAACTGTCTTAGTTACTGGGAATTTTCTACTGAGTCTAAGCAAGGTCAACAGATTATACCATTTACCTCACCTTTTCAATTTTCATTCTTCTGATCTTGGCCAAATTAAATCTGTCCAAGTGTCTTGGTGTAGTGATGTCATTGCAATGACAACAGGGAGGAAAATCATAGCTGCCGTAATAACCAAGATGATTCAGGTGGAACACTGGCCAAAACATCTTGCAGAGAACAGCCTCATAGTGTTGTATGTAAATTAGAAAAACTTGTGTAGAGAAGGAAAGCACAGAGAGGCAGTTTGTTTCAAAAGAAATGGAAATAAGTTCAGTTCAGTAGATATCCACAAATTCTACTCTACAGCCATTTATAAGAGTACTGCGTGTTGGGTGTTAGTCACACCTTTTCTGTCCTAGACAATTGACATGCTCTGGAGTAACAAATAAGGAAATATGATCCTTAAGTACAGTGTAGTGAAGGCTGCAATTATAAGCACATCCACCATGCACTGGGGCTTACAGGGGAAGCAATGCTTGAATGGTACTTAGCTAATATGTGTTGAATTAATAAAAGTGAGTCTAAACTTTAGAGCTATTTCAGACCTCCAGAGGATGCTTCAACAGAGCACTTCCAGACTGGGGTATTGGTAACAAGAAGTTGAACCTCCTACCTCAGCTGAATGTTTGCTAGGGGACTGGAAAAGGACACAGGGCGAAAGCCCTGACTTGTATCCATGGAGATAAGAGGATAAATTATTGATATGTGGCCCTTGACTACACAAATCTGAAGGTAAAATTTGGTTGGGGCTGTCTTATTGGTAGGACTTTGCCATTTTAGTAACGCACAACTTCTGGCTTCCTTCTTGGTAGATAAGAATAGACACTGAAGAGTTTAGAGGTAGGTGAGGATTATTCCTTTCAACCCTAACTTTGCTATAAGTAAATAAGCAGGCCCAGCAAATCATTCAGCTGGTCCTGTGTATTCATTATAACCCCCTGTATTTAGGTACAGAAATCACTGCTCATTGAAAACTTCACAACTTTCCAAACTCAGATACCCTTATCATCCATTCCTTCACAATAAGAATGTTCCCAGTCTGTTGGCTGGACACAAGTCCCTTTAAAGATCAGCCTCTTGATTATCTTTGAAAGTCTTCCCAGCTGTTTTGTGTGTGCATTTAGTGTCACCCCCACCCCCAAAGCCTTCATATTATGGTAGACTCTGGGCCTGTTTTTCTGGAAGCTTTCTATGTAGGGGCTATGAATTTTGTTTTTATTAACCTATTTTTTTTTTTTTTTTAGATCATTTTAAGTCACTTCTTCAAATACACCACTGTTTTGCACAGTACGTCATATAAGGGAGCCATTAACTCTTCAGCCACTGCTCCAATGGTAGAAATTACAAAGATGCTTAGATGCTTAGTAGTGTTCAAATGTCATTTCATTTGTGCCTGAAAATGTGTGTAGGTTCCATACCAAGAAGTATGAATACTTGGTTAGAGGTGAGGGCATTTGTAATTTTGATAAGTAGCACCAAATTGCTTAGTGGCAGTGCCAGCTGACTCTTTCCAATAGCAGAAGAGTGTTCTGTTTTCCCTGCCACTCCACTAGAGATGAAAAATGATATTATTCTAGTTTTAACTTTAAATTAAGTTTGGGCATCTAAAAGCTGTTTTGTTTCCTTTGCTGTGCAGTGATTGAGTATGACAATATTCTTGTGAGGATTACATGAGAAGATTCAGGTGCACTACTTTCTATAGTGACTGCCACATACTACTGTACATATTCAAGAATTGTGGGGCCAGTGAGATAGCTCAGTGGACTAAGTGCCTGCTTAGGCAAGTGCAGGGACTGGGGCTTGATTCCTGGTTCCACATGCTGTGCCAGCCCTGCCCCTGGGCCTACTGAGCCAGCCAGTGAGACTGAGCATGGTAGTGCATGCCTATAATCCCAGTGCTGGGGAGGCTGACAATGGGAGAATCACTACAAGCTGTGTTATGAGACGCTGTACCAAATATATTAAAAGAAGAAAAATGTGAACTGTGATAATTCATATTCCTGGTAACTGAAAGAGCTTTTGAAGGTGAAGGATATCATGGTGTGATACATAGTTCTGCCCCTACCAACTGTCTGCTTTTGACAAGTTACTTAACATTTCTGAGTCTGTTTTCCCATTTGTGATAAGAACTTAGCATAGACTGTGTGCACTGAAATCTTCATAGCCCTCTCCTGAGATAGGTATTACAGCAGTACCATCTACTAGAAAATTCAGAAATTAAAGCAAGTTTTTGCTTGCTTAGGTTCTTGAAAGGGATGTAATCTTGTACATTTTTGTGATGAATAACTGTTGTGTTTGAATTGAGAGGTCAAATATTGCTTGTAAATATTCTTAGTTGTAATTCCAGAATGTTTTATAGAAAGGGATTTCTATAATTACAGTAAATTACAGTCTGTAACTGATAATGTTTTGACTTGCTACTTCTGTAGGGAAAGCAGTATCTTAGTATAATAATGTAGGTATCCTAACTGATGCATGAGCTGATCAGAATCACTGATATAAGCTGATTATAATCACTAATATAAATCATAAAAAATTTTATGATTTCCTTTTTGCATCAGATTGATGATTTGTTGCAGCATGTTTTTCAAATATGCTTACCTATTCAGAGACGTTCTTACTGTTACAATAGTTGAGTGTTTTACATTGAAAAATATTTTGAAGCAACTGTAGCTAGAACTTCTGTTATATGCCATCTTTAAGTCTGTATACTACTACTTTCAAAACAGTAAAAAGAGGAAAAAGAAGTTAGTATCAGGTGAGGATTTTGCATTTCTGTGCATTAGTGCTGTATATCTGTCCCTGTTTCTATAAAGTTTTTTTTTTTTTTTTTTCAATCTCTGTGTCTTTGGCTTGTCTTTACATTTCATGTGTGGCTTATACTTCCCATGTAACATAAACATGCTTCTTGAAACTGTTGGATTTTACTTCTTTGTGCTATGCACAGGCTTTAGCACAAGGCTGGTCACATATGAGTACTCAATAAATATTCCTGGCTTTCCCGCTTCTTTAAGCTTGATTCTTTCTACATGTTATCACATATAACTATCACATCAGAATGCTAAGCATGATGGGGGCTGGGAACAGGTAGGGCAGAGACTCAGTCTTTCCATAAACACTGAGTTCTTGTGATCTTTGCCATAGATAGGTGATGAAATACTGTACCAAAGAGTACAGAATTTTCTAAAATTTCGGTCTTGAACATTGAAAAAATAGTTTTTGTAACTAACCTAGTTTTATTTTAAAAAATAAATGCTTTAATACCTATTTTCTGGATTTTAGTGATTCTGCTGAAAAATTCAAGGGGAAAAGTAATTAGGAACTTTTCCAGACTGTTAATATGAAATTGTTTTTTACTCAAAATCCAATGCAAACATTGAACCCTACTTTAATCCTACATAATTCATTTTATTAACTATGACCAAGTAGAACATCTGTTAAAATTCCATAATGTTAGCTTCATGGGAAAAGCAAAAAAATCTGTTTGTTCTTGGAATTTGTCCATTTTTTGTTGTTGTTGTTGTTATTGTTCAGGCTTTCAGTAAATATGTCACAAAACATTCTTATTAATGAGAATATTAAACAAATGAAAATAAAATTTCCCCCTGAATTAGAAAAGCTTATAAAATGAGTCACTTAATGGCATTTATATTATTAAAACTACTGTGGATATGCTTTATGAAGAATGAGGGATAGTTCATTCAGTTAATCCTTTAATGCAAGAACCTAAAATTATAACTTCTCAAATACGGATTTCTAGCCTACAGTTTTTCATCATCTCTTAAGTAAACATTTGAGGAAGAACAATCTAGTAAAATTAATGTAGAAAAGTTATTTTAGTCTCTTAGTACATATTTTTTCATGCTTTATTTATGTGAAACCAGCTGCTATTTACTTTTCTCGCTCCTTGGACAAAGTTTGTTTGCACTGTAAAGTTTTGAAAATGCTGCATATTTTTATTTTGGCACATGGGTGATGTTTTCCAAAAGGGGCATCAGTTCCCTGAGACTTACTGGGAGGCAAATGTGATGATGTAAATACAGAAGACAGCTTGATAAAGATGGAAATCCTCTCTTCTTCATTTTAAATGTTACAGCCATAGACTGTAGTATTGGAGTGACCCTTATTCCCTTGTGTTTTTTCTATTCCCCATGGAATATCATCTTTCATCTTTGTGTTAGATTGGATTGTAGTTAGGCTGCAGAGAACAAAATAGGAGTACAAACTTTCAACAAATAAGGGCCTCCTTTTTATCTTTCTCCTCTTTTTTTTTTTTTTTTTTTTTCCTTTGTATAACAAGAAATCTGAACGATTAGTCTGAAGCAGATGTACTGATTAATCAATGGCCAGGAGAATTTAGTCTCTTTCTTCTTGGCTGACCAGAATGCTGTAGCTAATTGGCTTAGGGTCACAAAGTAGTAGCTGGACTTTTAGGCTTTGGGGCCCATTCAACCATGAAGATGGAGAAGAAAGAAGGTAGTTCTAGACTTTTCTGTCCTTCTGTTTATCTGGAAAATGAAGGCATTCTGGGCCTCCCAATTACCTATGGTTTGGAAAGTTTAGTAGGTAGCTTTGCAGTGCAAATGGAGAAGACAGGAGGGAGGAGCCTGGCAGTGCTGTTAGTGAGTCACCCTACAACACCCACTGTGTTCTGTCTACTCAGCCTCTTGCTGATAGAGTCCATCCTCTCAGAACAGAGACCTTTGCACATACCTACAACTCCATCCCATCTTTGGGTATCCCCTTGCTAACATCCATGAACACCAGACATTTTAGACATTTAATTGTGCTGTATAAATCATAGTGTTCATCTTTATTCTATTTCTGCCACCTCTGTTCCTTGGGGCAGCCATGTGAAAGCTTTTCTTAAAGAATTATTTGGTAGTATCTTATTTTGAAGATAGAAGTTTCTTGTTTTTAAATTTATTTGATACTGTGTCTCACTACGTAGTTCAGACTCATAGTGATCCTCCTGTCTCAGCCTCCCCAGTGCTGGGATTACAGGTATGCACCACCAAGCCTGGTTTCAGGACAGGCACAGTGTGCCCACAGTTCTGGGTCCAGCACGGAATGAAGTACTTGGGATTGAACTCAGGACTTTGCACTTGCCAGGCAGGTGCTTATGCTCTTGAGCTGTCTCCTCAGCCCCGAAATTTATTTCCAACTTATTTTTCATACAGTTTTGATTTTAAGGTTAAAAATCTTAGAATATTCTTGTATTGATATTATCATTTGTGAACAGTTTCTTTTAAAAGTATATAAATCACATTTTAAATTGAAATAGTAACCAGTGTTTAATGATTATTTATGGTGTTCTACACACTGTGCTAAGTTTTTGATACATTATTTTGTATAATCCTCACAGGAGCCCCAAGCAGATCTTTGTTTCCTAGTAACTGAAGCCTCCAGTTATAGTTGAGTCAGGGTTCACCTGTAACAGGGAGAGAAACAAGGAGTCCAGAGCCTGTGAACTTTGGGTAACTTTATTTTGCATTTCATAGCATATACATTTTCTTTTGGAGACAAATAAATATGTAAAGTGAATATTACATATTTGTATCTCTTTGGTCTTTAAAACATTAGATATGCATCAGTGCCAGGAGTAATAAAAAGATATAGATGTAGAGAATCTGCTTTGATAGAAACTGCTCATAGATAAGTGTCTTTTAAGTGTGTTTTTTTTTCTGGTGTTTCCATGATTGGCTCATGCCATTTGCCCACATGACCTGTCTTTGAGGGACTTCCTGTGACCAGCCAGACTAAGATAGATCTGTGCCAGCACCAGTCTTGCATCTCTTACCCTGCTGTGCACCACTATCTGAAATCATCTGCATTTCTTATTTATACTTTTTCCTGTTTCCCTCCCTCTGTTAGAAGGCAGAACACCTGTTCCTTTTTTCTTTTTCTTTCTTTTTTTTTTTTTGATATTTAGGACAGGGTCCACGGGTCTACAGGGTTTCATTGTGTAGATCGGACTTGTGATATCTCCTGTTTTCAGCCTCCCGAGTGCTGGGATTACAGGCATGTGCCACCACACCTAGTCTCAATGGCTGTTTTAGCATGCCCCGGGGACAAGGCTGACAGGGCAGGCCTGGGGATTGAACTCTCAGTCCCTGCATCCCTGCATCTGCCTAAGCAGGCACTTTAATCCACTGAACTGTTTGGCTGGCCCTGTCTGTTTGTTTCCTACTCTTGTCTAACACCTAAAACACGAAATATAGAATGAACAAACTGAGTTGTACTTCTCAGAAGTACACTTAAGATTTTTAATATTTCTAGTTGATAGTTGAGTAAACATGGATTTCATGTGAATTTGGGGTCTTCCATTTGATTCTCAGACACAGTCTGTCGAATGTTCTTCACTGTCAATGAAGTCAGTTTTCTTCTCAACTTCTCAGTATATTTCCTGGTAATCTTGTGCCACCGATTAACAGCCCTTACTTTTGTCATTTCTAGTTACAGTTGCTCTTGTGAAATATATATATATTGTAAAATATATTTTCCGAAATAACACATGGACATCATAAAGAACTTCATGAAGAACATCCTTCAGATGTCCACTGAACAAGGTTAATTTTGAACTCAGTACTGTATTCTGTCTTACTATCTGAACCAACACTGTCTTATCGGGAGGAGTAAACAACATGCTGTATTTACATATTAGGAAAACTAAATCTGAAGTCAAATCTAGAACTTTTATGAGCAGCTCTGGGACAGTAGTTGAAGGTTCTCATAAATGCAATTACTGAAAATATTACTCTGTAGGTTTTGATGAGCTGGCTCCAGATCATCTTGGAGATCATGTGATGAAAAATTGTTACATTTAAATGTGAATTATGATGGATTTACATATACTTTTATAATCCTTTAATTACTAAATGGTAAAATACCAACTTTTTTTTCTAAGTTGGAAAGCTGAGACTTAAAATATTTGGAAATCTAGCTAGGGAGGATTAGGCCTGGAATTTAAAGTCAAGCTAATTAGAATTCAAACCTATTTTCTTGTCGTAGTTTACCTTCTTCTCACATCTTTAAGAATTTTTCATGAAATCTTAATAAAGTGACAGATCTGTAAGGCTTAATAGCAGATTTGTTGGAGTAAAAGTATAGTGCAATCTTTGAGTGTTAGAGAATTCCTTTTTGCAAGAAAATTGAACACAGACTCTTTGCATTCAGCTATATCTTCAGCCTTGTAAATTTCTTTTATTGTGAGATGCAAGGTATCACTAAGTTTCCCAGGATGGGCCTAAGCTTATTATTTTCCTGCCTCATCCATCCAGAGTACTATTATTATAGGTATACATTGTCAGGACCAGCTTTTAAGCAGCTTTAATAAAGAATAGATAAAAAATGTGCTGAAGTCAGTCTAATTATCAATTAGAAGCATTTCACTGGGATCTTCCCATATACATAGATCCATTCTTTCAAAGAAACAGAAATCAGTGCAAAAGAAGGGATAGTTCTCATTTTTTGAAAATACCCATGTGGATATAAAATTTGTGGTTATTAAATCAAACGCTAGAGGGCACACAATGCCCGTGTTAATAGATTTTGATGGCAGCTGCTAGGTTACTTACCTGGCATTTTTAGAAATGGGTCAGATTGGAAAATGCAAACCCAAGCATGATAATATTTTCTGAACCAAAATACTTGAATGCATAAGTTTGTGTTATCTTTTACTGCATACGTGCAGAGAATTTATTTCAGTTCTAACTTTCCAAACCTTTACTGTGGAAAACCTTAAAGATATATGAAAGCAGATTAGAAAATGAATCCTAGTCATCCCATCACCCAGCTTCAGTTGCTACCAACTCTCGGCCATTATTGATCCGCCTATGTCCATACCTGCTTCTTGCTGTACTTTAATCTGATGTATATTACATTATTTTATCCTGAAATACTTCACTGTGCATCTCTAAATGATAAGACTCATTTTCACTTAAAAAAATGAATGTTATAACAGACAGACAAGTACTGTAATACATGATCTCACAGGCAGAATTTAAGAGCTGAACTTGCAGAAGCAGAGAGTAGAGCAGTGGTTCCTGGGGCCTGGGAGGACAGAAGAGGAGATGCTGGAGAAAGTGTAAACTGTCAGTTCTACCATGAGGATGTCCTGGGCATCTAAAGTGTGGCAGGGTGGTGATGGGTGGGCTTTACTATTTTGGACATGATAACCATCAAAAAAATGTATATGTGTCAAATCATCACAATGTACGATGAAAAGAAGGATAGTAATTTTACATTTGGAAAACTGGCAGACATTATTAGTAGCAATATATGTCTGTTGTGGTGCCCAAGAAGGCCATAATGTCACCTATTTGGTCTTCTAGCCAAGCAAATAACTGTAGTGTGATCATGAGAAAAACATCATATAAACCCAATGAAGCAAAATTGTTGTGGATAGGGTGGATTATTAAGCTGATGACTTTGGGGTCTGCCCCAAAGGTTGGTGGAGCATATGTCTGGGTGAGTCATGGAGGTGTGACCTCTGACCCTTTCTTCTCTGCCACTGTGCCCCCATTCTGTTTACTGGCCTTTATGAACTTAGCATCTTTGCTCTGCCCGGCCCTCTCACCTCAGTGTTCCTGCCTTGGAGCCAGCTGACCACAGACAGAGTCCCCTGAAGCTGTCAGCTAAAGTAAATCAATCACTAGGAAAATAACAAGGTAGAAAGTATTAATTATTGAATCTTTGATATAATTCAGGTATAAAAAATAAGATACGTAAACAGCTACACTCTCTATTTACTGATAAGAGACATCTGCTATAATAATGTCTGTAAGTATAATATCATGTATGCACCTTGTACGATACCAAAACATGAAAAGAGCTTGCAATGTATTAATTTATCGAATCCTGTTAAGGTGGCTTAAAACTGTCTCATTGATATTTGTACTTCAATAAAATAAAAAATAAATAAATAAAAATGAA
>PVKA01001575.1:0-143247 GCA_004027165.1 Ctenomys sociabilis
GAGGGAGGGGGGTGGCGGGAAACTGGGCAAAACACTGGGGACACATAGGAAAAGTATCACCTTGGCTTTAAATCTGAGGCACAACCCAAAGAGCTGGAGCTGGAGGCTAGAGTGTACTGCACACAGCACACACCTCCATGTTTTACTTTTTTTCTTAACCTGTAATGTGTAGTTTTAAACAAGTAAAAAAAAAAAAAAAAAAACACCAGCATGTGCAATTCAAACAGAAGCCAAAGAAATGATCATAAAACCTGTAAACCTGTGCATCTGAACAATCCACATTTCCTTCTCTAGGTCATGCTAGAAAGATGGTTTACATGAGTTTGATTTTTGATAGTTGTGAACTTTGATAGTAGTACCAATGTTTAGCCTGCTCAGCTGCAGACACTACGTGCTGTAGGATTGTGTTCTTATGAAATGCAAAGCATGTGCTGGCTTACACAGCACACAAGCTAAACAAATGTCATGATATCAAACAGGAGGGGAAGCTGTATGCTGCATGATGGGAGTTTAAAAGCAAAAATGCTTAACAGAATAGCTGGAGATATCAGGTGAAATTCTATAAAATAAGATGAAATTTTATTTTTTTATGTGTTTAGTACAGGGTCTATAGGGTTTCACTACCAAGATAGGAGTTGTAATGAGTCTCCTATTTTCAGATTCCCAAGTGCTGGGATTACAGGCACATGCCACCACACCCACTCTCAATCGCCATCTCAGTGAGCCCCCTAGGGAAAGGGCTGGCTAAAAAAAAAAAAAAAAAAAAAAAAGCAAGGGCTGGCACGGCACACAGGGGATCAAACCTGTCTCTGAATCTGCCTACACATGCACTTCAATCTGCTGAGCTATCTGGCCAACCCTTGAGATGAAATTTTATAAGACCTAAAATTCTATTTATAAAAATGAGATTATATTAAAAAAAAAAAAAAAAAGTACTCTACCTGGGAACAAAACACAATACGAACTACACAGACCAAAAGGTGGTTTCACCCATCAAAATTGTGCATGAGACATAACATTCAAAACAGCTAGGTTCAGTCTTGGATGTTATTAAAAAGTAATGTTTTACAAGTTCATTTAAAACAGTAAACTCATTTCCTGATGCAAATTTATGCTAAATAACAATAAGAAATATAGTCAAATGTGTCCCTGAGGTACATACAAGGACCTCCTGGAGCTCTGAGACATAGCTCTGACCTAAATCAGAGAGAGAGTAGGCTCCATTCTCTTTTGTGTGTTAGATTTGACACAGGGAGATCAAATTGGCTTGGCACACTTCAAAGCATTTTGAAAATTTTGATCCCATAAAATAATGAACGTATTTGAAAATGTGCTGTGTGCAAACTGGTGAGACCCCAGCTCCTTGGGAGGGTGGAGGATTATTTAAGCCCAGGAGTTCAAAGCCATCCTGGGCAAATTATCAAGACACCAGCCTCAAAAACAATTGGGCACAAGAACATGGCTATAATCCCAGCACTCTGGGGGGTGAGGCACAAGGATGATAAATTCAAATCCAGCCTGGGGAACTCAATGGACCCTGGCTGAAGACAAAAACAGCTGGGAATGTAGCTCAGTACAACAGAACTCCTAGGTTCAAGTCCTAGTGTTGCAAAACAACACTTGAAAATATCTGGAAAAGGGGCTAGGACTTACTCTGTGTCCTAAAGCAGAATAAGGAGAAAAAAAGAGCCAAGAGTGGTGACACAAGCCTGTAATCCCAGTATGCGGGAGGCCGAAGCAGGATTTCTGTGAGTTGAAGGCCAGCCTCAACTACTCTGGGAGACCCTATCTCCAAAGACAAAAATTCCGTAAAAGAGATAGTGTGTACAAGGGATTCATTTTTATATCTGGAACCCAGAGCCTTCCCAGAGTTACATCCTGAACATTTACCCTCCCCATTTTATGATACAGGATCCCACTAAGCCACTAAACTACCCTATGCTTATCCTCATCTAGTTCCTTTGTACTTGTGACTCTTCTTTCCTAGAATTCACCTACAAAGTTTACATTTTCAAGCTAAGCCCATCCTTCTTTGCAAAGTCCTTTGCTGATCAGAAACTGCCATTTAACTGTACCTCAATAATCGCCACATTTCATACTGTAAACGATTCTATATATTACGTAGACAATTTGAAGAGATTTTCCTTGCCTTTATCTTCTATTCTTCCAGACACAGGGGAAGTACTCAACAAATTTATTTATTTATTATTTTTTTATTTTATTTTATTTTTTTTTTGCAGAACCAGGGATTGAACTCAGGCCCTTGCACTTGCCAGGGAAGCACTTATTCCACTGAGCCATCTCTCCGGCCCCTCAACAAATTTAATGTCTTTCACCTTTTTGAGTGTCAGGTTTTATCTTTATGATCTCACTGCTCTTCAGATGTATTTAGTTTTAAAGATATTATGGATTTTATGACACTTTTAATTTTTTTTTTTATTTAGTCACACTAAGGATTGAACCCTTTGCACTGAGTCATATCCTTAATCCTTGTTTTTGGTGGAACCAGGGATTGAACTCAGGCCCTTGCGCTTGCCAGGGAAGCATTTACTCCACTGAACCATCTCCCCAGCCCCTGGTATCCTTAATCCTTACCCAATTTTTGAAATCAGATTTTCCTAATTTGCCCAGATATGACCTGTGAGTCCGTCTTAGCTTCCAGAGTACTGGAATTATAAGCATGAGTCACTATACCTGAATTAAAACATTTTTGAATATATTCAAAACAAGCTAAAGATCTATTTTTAAACCATAAAGACAAAAATCAAAGGCTAATGATTAATTTGCATTTCTGAAAAACATTTTTCTTGAGGTGGGACAGGAGAATCATAAGTCTGAGGACAGCCTGACAACTCAGCAACTCTGTGAGACTTTGTCTCAACAGGGAGAGAGAGGAGCTAGGATAGCTCAGTGTGAAGGCCCCACATTTAGTCCACTGTGCCATACAGAGAACTGAAATGCTAGGTTCCCGTGTGCTTTGTGTGAGCAACACGAATGGGATATGCAAGCGTAAGGCTATCTTTGCTTTTTATCAAGTCAGCTAAGGAGGTGAGGAAAGAAGGGCAGATTGTTTTTAATCACATATGAACTTTTTAACGACATATGAAAGAACTTTCAGGTAGAAAAGCAGGTGATAAACACACTAGCAATGTTACCAAAATTCAATATAGACCTACATTAATTCTACATAAGGAAGAAGGCCCATGACTATCTTAAGAGTAACCTTGGAACCCCAGGACCAGGTAGTGAAACCTCATAATGGCAAGGACACTGGAGAGAAGGGAGAAGTTTCAGAGGCCTATACAGGATGTGACAAAAAAGATGAGTTTCAGTCATTTGATGAATAGGTTGGATAGAAATGCCATTAAACTATGGTAAGAAAAATAGATAAGAGAAATACACTTTTATTGAATAAAAATAAATTTTTTCATGTTGAGTAAAGGGTATCCAGGATAGACAACCATATTAGATTCATGCCTAATGACAGTCACACACATTACAGTTGAAGGTGAGGCACAGCCATGAAGTTTTTCCTTAGGTTTTTTCCTTAGTTAATTTCCATATCCCACTGAACTGTAAAGGGCACACAAGAGCCTCACTTACATACTTTGTATTTATCAGGCAAACATTTTTTTTTTCAGGCAAACATTTTTAAAAGTCAGACATTAAATTTTTTAAGCTACTTAAGCCTGGGGAATATAGGCCAGTAATAGAGCACTTGCTTAGCATGTGTAAGACCCTATGTTCCATACCTGATATCACAAGAGAGGAGGTCGAGAAGAGGGAGGAGGAGGAGGAAAAGAGTGATGGAGATGGAAGAAAGAAGCAAACTCCTGTGACAGTGGGGCCGAACCATTCACCTATTCAAATACTCAAAACCCTTCACTGTGTCATCTGACCTTTCAGTTTAGCTCACGTGTAACTTTGTTATGCATTACCTTAGGGTGAAGAGTAATAAGGAACAGGTGGAGGACTATAACAGAATCACATATCCACAGCAGCTTAAACTGATGAAGAAAAGTCATACTATGGGAAGTAGAAATAAGTATAAGGATTATAATAAAGGGTAACAATACAACGTACAAAGGAATCTCTTGCAGGACTTATCTAGCCATCTGTTAATCTAGTTGTTTAGGACCACAGGAACAGCTTGTTGAGATATGAGAGCTTTTATAATAGTATGACTGCCTGAAAATGAACTAAGGCACTCCTGGGGCAAGTAGATCCCCTGCAGAAAAGAAAATTTAAGAGTATCAGTAGAGTACATTTAATTTCTTCCTGCCACGAATAACATGCAGGGATATCTCCTCCTTCTGCTTATTTCCTTCTCTTTTTATGGCACCAAGAGTCACTCATCTTAGTAAGTTACTTCATCTTTTGCATAAAAATGCATATAGAAGTACTTCAGGCTATGTCCTTATTTATCATACAACTTCAAGTTCAGTGGCATCCAACTCATGGTCACTACAAGCAAGTGCCAGCATTTCAATTTCAATCTTCTCTGAAAACACCCAGTCTTTAATAAGGACTTAATTAAAGCATAAAGGACCACTAAACTAGTTATGCTATTTAAGTAAAGATGACTTGTTAAATAATAGTCTCAGTGACCATTACATGCTACTGTACTTACTTTGAAAATGTACATGGTTGTTTCCATAATTCTTGAAAGATCACAATCTTTTACAAAGAGAAACTGCTATCCAAACACAGCTTTACATTATTATAAACTACAAGTAAGTCTAGTTTCTAATTTAGTATACAGAAGTATACAGAAAAAACATCAAATGACAACTGCTTTATTATTAAAATTTAACTGGATTCCATAAAGCACAGAGTAACCTATATTCAACTAACAAAAATTTGATACATGTATTAAAAAATATATAACATAGATTTGTCTAACATTTATATTGTATTTAAAAAGTAGCAAGTTTACATATTTTTGCAATTTGAATTTATAAAATACACTTCCACCCTATTCAAATCATCAATCATGTGTTCCATTCATATTAATAAAATGCACAATCTGTATTTATAAATATTGAAATAAAAATGGTACCAACTAAATAAATTCATTTTGATCTGAACATGCACTTAATTCTTCGCTACTAGATAATTAACCCAATATCCCATTCAAATAATTATTTTACCTGGAGCCTGGCAATCAATGTGTGTTTATGGTTAACTACAGAGAGACTTGCATTTTCATAGTATCCGACAAAAATCTATAAAATTCTTAAATATTTTCTTTCAGGCTTTAAAAAACAGGCATGATTATTCAAATTTTCTGCATAATCAGGAAATTTGACAAGTTATGTCACATAATAAGTCAAAGTCTAATAAGTGTTAAATTATGCTTTTGCCTTTCAAAAACAAGCTTTGAAACTGCTGTATGAGTAACTTTTCCCCAAAAGACAGTATATATGCCAAGAAATAGAAGTGGATCTCCTTTCCCAGTCAACTCTTCATTCAACATATACAACTGAAGTTCTCGAGGTATTTTAGGGCAGCTTCTAGTCAGTCATTCCTTCCACACAGTCCAAAGTCTCAGAACTTATTTTATCAACATTTTTTTTTTCCTTAAGAAAGAAAATTATGTAATGAAATCATTCTGGAGACTTGTCACCAAATACAAATCTTAACACTAAATCTGAGAATTAAATTTACCATTCCCACCTCACTTACCAGGACCATATTTAAAACCATTAACTTCAACTTTCAGGACAAAGCACTAAGTTTGAAGTACATGTTTATATTCCATGTCTCTAAAGATAATAATGGATATAATCCTGTTTGTAAATTAATGCAAAATTCATGTTGAGAAATAAAAACCTTGCACAAATTATTTTAGGGAAGTAATTCTACATCTCAAAATGGCTTAAAAATTTTAATGGAAAAACAGTAATAGATTTTGAAAGAGTCACCACCAAAAAGTACATAAAATTCCTTCAGTATTAGTAATAAAGAACTAAGTTATAGCTAACAGCTTACTGAAATCATTTACTCAACAAATTTAAACATCTAGTAACAAGACAGTAGTAACAAAAAAAAATCATGCTATTTTATTTGTGTGGAGACTTCAGGATTAAAAATTATCTGGTGTAGGGGCTGGGGAGATGGCTCAGTAGAATAAGCACTTCCCTGGCAAGTGCAAGGGCCTAAATTCAATCCCCATTCTGAAAGAAAAAAAAATCTGGTGTAGCCTGGTGTAGTAGTGCAGGCCTGTAATCCCAGCACTTGAGGAGGCAGAAAGATCACCGTGAGTGTGAGGACCGCCTGCACTACCTACTGAGCTCATAGCCAGACTGAACTAAGAGACCCTGCCTGTCTCAAAAAAAAAAAAAAAAAAAAAAAATCTGGTGCAATTTTGCTATGCTACATTCTCTAATCATAAAAAAGCAAACTGAAAAAAAAGAAAAAAAGGAAACTGCTAGATTGATACTCTGAACACCTGTGAGAAGACAGTGAGAAAAGGAAAAGGGCATTAAAACTTAATTAGCCTGGCACAGTAGCACACACATATCTTCTATACTCCCATCCTCAAGAGGCTGAGGCACAAATATCATAAACTAAAAGGTCTGCCTGGGAAACAGACACCCCATCTTAAAAAAACAAAAGCTAAAAAAATTTCAAAGGACTCCAAAGCAGGTATGGTGGCCACACCTGTAATCCCAAGTACTCTGGGGAAGTGGAAGTGGGAAGATCAAAAAGTTGAGCCTAATCTGGGCAATTAGTGACTTAGTGAGACCTTGCCTCAAAATAAAAATTTACAAGGGCTAAGAACATAGTTCAGTGCACAGGTTTGGTTCAATCCCCAGTTAGGAGTAGGGGGACAGTTGATATGCAGATTAAAAGAAACCGTCACATATCTCAATTTGCAAAGACATTAAAGACCTTCATATAACACAAAATAGTGGTACAGTTCATTTTCATAATGAATCTTCAGCAAAGTAAAATACAGCTAAGCCTCAAATGTTTTTGAAAACCAATTTACATACTTAATCATAAATTGTATGCATTCAACTAAGAGGTGTACAAAATATTTTAATAAAAATGACAGAAACATAAGCAGCAGTAACCATAAAGGCTTAGAACTAATGACATTGAATTCTTTATTTTTTAAAAGAAAAGTTTTTTGAATACATAGTACCACCTCTATTTTTAAAAAGAAGTCTCAACAAGTTTGAAATATCTCAATTCTCAAAAACAATAGGCTTTTTTAAAATAAGACTTGATTACCAGAAACAATATCAAGTTACATACCAGTTTCATATCACTACTCATTTCCATTGTCAATTTATCTTTGATGTAATCTGGGAACAATTAAGTACTAGTCACTAGATACCTATTTAGAATCAGACAAAATTATCCATCATAGGTATTTAGTGAGGTATATACATTTAAAATTCAGAAGCGAAAAAGTATAACCTACTTTAGTTACTTTATGACAAATATTTACCCAATCAAAACAATAAGAATTAAGATTTTTCCAGTTGAATTACTGACTGTATAAAAGCTATTTTCAAGGCCAGGGACACAGCTCAGCCACACAGCACCTGTCTGGCAAGCACAAGGTCCTGAGTTCAATTCCCGGTACCAAAAAAAAAAAAAGAGCTATTTTCAGCATTTTCTTCAGGGATTAAAAATATATTATTCCCCTGCTTGCTGAAAGGAGGAATTACAAGTTCTTTAGTAAGTTATTAAGAAGTACTAATTCCTTAAGAGAACAGCCACAAAATTCATTTTTTAAAATTTGTTTAAAAACTCCATCTTTCTCTTTAGAACTTATAGCATTGATTCCTACTTGACAAAAATTTTTTGCAAGGGCACCAAGTTCA
Source organism: Ctenomys sociabilis (assembly GCA_004027165.1). Taxonomy (NCBI): domain Eukaryota; kingdom Metazoa; phylum Chordata; class Mammalia; order Rodentia; family Ctenomyidae; genus Ctenomys; species Ctenomys sociabilis. The sequence continues at coordinate 7,839 of PVKA01001575.1, forward strand.
TTATCTAAACATGTATAAAGAACTGAATGAGTTACTGTCTTAACAGAATTTGGCAAATAAGAATAGCCTAAAATTAATAAATAAATAATGAAAAACAAAAAAGGGGGAGAGAGCATGGAAGAGACAGAGAGAGAGAGAAAGAGAGAGAGAGAGAGAAAGAATATATCTTTTAAGTAAAAAAAAAAGCATAATTCTGTATGCCTAGTGCCCCATAAAGGGAATGTAGGGAAGAGGGAAGTAGCATATTTCTATATACATTTCTTGGTATTCTAGTTGTCTTTCAACAACATATTACAGAGAACTATTTTATCATGAAGCAATTGCCCTCTGCAGAGCAATGAAATGCTTTATGATTTTCAATAATGTACTTTACATATAAATAAGTTTAAGTGCAAAAGAGTTTTCAGCATCTCCTAAATGTAATCTGATTTATGATTTTTTTGTTTGATAATGAGTTTTGAATGGTTAGTGCTTTTTTTCTTTAAACCATAAAATATACCAAAATTATTTGGTTTTACCTCTATTTTCCTATACTTTCATGGTATCTGTATTTAGAGAGGTATGTTTAAAAACACTATTATAAAAAAACTCAAACGAGGCTTTCTATGATCTATTAATCCATAATACAGCACTGTTAAATCTTTGACCTGGTATATCAATTCCTTTGGTGAATGTCACGAGTCATTTCTTTATAAAAGGGTTTTAGTAAGAGGACCAGCAATATGGAGAGAGATTTCCTCCTACCCCCACCCCAGAAAAAGATCAAGTTAATCAGTAGTTTTGAGCAGTTATGTAAAATATGAAAATACAATTTACTGCTGCAATTTTTATATTAAAGGCAGTTAAAAACTAATAATATTTCCAATATTTTCTATCACGGTTAAACAGGCTAACAAAATTGACACAGATCACTGTGAAGACATGTATATCTAGTTAACAGAGAAAAAAATATGTATAATTTTGTAAAAACCATTAGCTGCTAATTAGCAGTATGAAGAGTGTGCACAATTTGGTGGCTGGCCATGGTATTAATTTTTTTTCTTCAAGTTATTTCTACAGCAGACATATTTTTGAAGTCTACTCACCCCTGAGTTCAGCACTTATACTTTTAGAGTGTAAAATTGTATGCCCTTAATTGACAACATGTAAAAAGCTACAAAATGCCATCTACACAGAGATTAAAAACAACTTTAAAATATTCTTTACCAATTGTTGATTGGATGATTTTACTGGGGTACATATTTCAGACCTTACAACTTATTGGCTTTTATTTTTAAGCCCAAATCAATTATTCTATTCACTGCAGGATATTTCAAAAAGAGTGCAACAGTAAGGCATTAGTAAAAATAACATTAGTAGAAACAGATTTTGCATATGTGAAAAGGTAATTTATAAAATACATTAATCACTTTTTAAAAAGAGAACCTAGCTGTAGTATCACTAACTTACATGGTACTGAGAATGGGATCTTTGAACATTTTTTTATAGAAAAATTTTATCTAGATGTAAGCAAAGTCTTTTCAACAACAAGAAAACAAAAACAAAACAAATTCCTCCAGGAAAAACTATATGGCTGTGTGAGACAAATAAGCAAACATACCATTTTATAGCGTATTCTGCCTAAATTTTAAAATAAAAATGTCCACACTCTTTTGTTAAAACATTAAGCCTCTGTCAAAAATGTATTTCTTATTTTAGGGTACAGTATTAAGGACAAGATGATACTTACAAGTAAAGAAAATTTACAAGAAAAAACGACAAAAGTTTTTCAATTAAAGTACTATAACATTCAAACTTGACTTAAAACATAAAAAGAAACAAGATTGCAAACAAAAATGTTCATGGATTTTTCAAACATAAATAAATGAAATAGTGTTTAGGCAGCAGGGCTCATGCTGATGGCTAGCAGGAAGTAACAGAGTGTAATCTACTTGGAAAAATCTTTAATGTACAAATAACAAGTCCAGATGATGGACTGCAACAACTTAATCATCACTGCATCTTTCTTACTTCCAAAGTAAAGCCTTGATTAAACCATTCAAACCCTATTTTTTACTCATACCTTTACTTTCAGACACTGAGGAACTATATACAACAAATGAATTTATTTTCACCAAGGAGATAACACGCTGTATCTTTCTGCCAATGTTACTCGAAAACCTTCCATGTCAAAATAATTTGACAGCAGATATAAACAAATAAATACGCAATGATTTTTCATTACAGTCCTTTAAAGACGCATGTTAATTCATGCTGTTAACCTCAGGATCACAGTGCATAGAATCCAAATATAAACAATTAGGGTGACTTTCAAAGTAATGTTGGATCCCTCACTTTAATTATATAATCCCACTATAACCAGTTAATTCATTTCATAGGCCCTATCATGCATTAATCATTGAGTGGCAGGAGTTAATGAAAACTTTTCCTGTTCCAACGCCCACTGCCGGCAATGGACGAACCAAAACCACCAAGTAAATCATTGTTATTGCACAATACATGAGGACCTGGAACTTTCCAAAAGCTTAAAAAAATTAAAAAATGGAATTATTTTTGACATTTCCTGACACCTGCATTAATACTGTATGACTAATAAAAGCATGTCAGTTGCGTGGACTGAACCAGCGATCAACATGCGCCCAGAATGCACACAAGTAAAAATGCAGTAAAAGGAAGTAGTCTTCATTGCCTATAGGTCACTTCCAGTCAAAGGTTAAAGTTCAAAGACTGAATGATCAAAGTGCTCATTTTCTCAGTAGGACTATCTTCTGCTAGGAGGATGAGAACAGTGGCATCAACAAGTATCATCTTTAAGAAAAGGAGAAAAAAGATAATTAAAAAGTCAAGCATGCATAAGTAAAATCTACAAGTTAGTCTAAGGTAGAAATAATTTCAAGTAGCAAGAAAAACTTGTCTGACTTGCCTCCCCCAACCTTGCATATAACAGTCCAAGTTGTGTTCAATTATATAGTCAAAACATATCAACTTTTATTCTTTCAAAGAAATAGTTCACAAAAACCTTAAAATAATGTATTATTAGTATATTAGTTCTATTTAAAATAATAAACAAACATGATGTTAGCATATACTCAAGATGTATCACTCCTAGGATAATTCTTTTATGGGTTAAAACTTGAAATTGTAATGAAACAAGAAGTAAAACTCCCGACCTACACTTCCATGCTATTATGACTAAATCTCCAAATCAGTCAATAGACGTTACTAATCTTTCTTTAGAAAGTAAGTTTTGGGGCAGGGGGGTTATAGCTCAGCAGCACAGCGCCTGCTTTGGAAGCACAAGGTCCTGAGTTAAGATTCCCAGTACCACATACACACACACACACACACACACACACACACACACACACACACACACAGAAAGTTTTCATCAATTATAGACACATATGCAGAAGTCATTTAAAACTCCCAAATTATTTCATAATACCTTCTGGTAGCCTTGGCACATTTTATTTATATAACCAAGTTTTTAGTTCATAAAACATACTTGACAAATTTGAAGACTAGTTACTTTTCTGAGAGAAGTTTCAGTAAGTACCAAGAGTAATGGCAGTTACCTGAGATTATGAAAACTCAAGAAATTCAAAAAATATTCGCCAAAATATTTTTTTTCAGTGGTGGAGATAGAACCCAAAGCCGTTGTACTGAGCTAGATCCCTAGTCCTCTCTATTTTTTACTTTGAGACAAGGTCTCAGTAAGTGACTAAGTTCCCTACACTAAGCTTGCACTTGAAATCCACCTGCCTCAGCATCCCACAGTACTGGGATTACAGACATGAGCTTACCAGACCTGCCTTAGCCAAGTTTCTACAAGTTATTCCACATCAGGATTGATACACTGCTAATAAAATTACCACCTGTAATGACTAAATAAGAATACAAACCCAGTAAAGTTTGACTTCTGTGCTAGGGAAATTCATAGTACATTCCATGATCCTATAATTAGCATCATCTAAAGACAGAAACAGACATTTTGAAATTAAATTTAAAAAGTAGGGGTATAGGTCAGTAGTAGAACATTTGTCTACCATGTTTGAGGCCCTAGATTCATCCTTAACACCTCAGGGAAGAAAGTTCTATTCATGCTGAGAGCCTAACTCAATGAAGGAAGGCTGGGGATTTGGCTCATCAGTAGGTAGTATGCTTGCCTAGCAGGCTGGAAGCCCTGGGTTCAGTCCCTGGCACCAAAAACAAAAAAAAAAAACAAACAAACAAACAAACAAAAAACCTCCTCAAACTCAATGAAGAAGCATGTTTAGTATGCATGAGTCCTAGATTCAATGTCCAACATCAAAATTAAAAATAAAAAAATGTAATTCATTACAGTCTTCTACATAAATAAAAATATGTTTAGGAAGAAAATGAATAGTTAATTCATATCCTCTACATTTCATGTGAAAGTTTTTGTTTCATAAATAACTATGGCATCAGGATGTGGTGGCATATACCTGTAATCCCAGCACTTGAGAGGCTGAGGCAGGTGAATTGCTGCAAGTTTGAGGCCAGCCTGCGCTACAAAGTGAGTTCAAGGCCAACCTGAATTGCATAGTGAAACTGTAACAACAACAAAAAAAAATTATTGTGGTACCTAGAGACCTATTTGAGGTGTGGGGCAGTGGGTGGAGGGAAGCTTGTCTATAACCGCAGCTATTCAGGGGGATGAAACAAGAAGATCCTGAGTTTGAGGCTAACCTGGGCAAGGAAAGCAGAAAGAAATGGAGAGAAGAGGGATAGGAAGGAAGAAGGAAGCGACATGGAATGGACAAAGAACAAACTTAAAAACATAAAAATTCTTACTTTTTTTTAAATTTAGAATAGGGTGTACAGGGTGAGCAGGATCTCACTGCATAGATCAGACTCATAGTGATCCTCCTGTTTATAGCCTCCAAGTGCTGGATTACAGGCGTGTGCCACCACACCGTCTCTACTGCCCAGTCTCAACTGCTGGTTCAGCACGCCCTGGGGGTGGGGCCAGCACAGCAGGCCAGGGGATGGAACTCCTAGTCCCTGCATCTGCCTAAGCAGGTGCTTTAATTTGCTGAGCTATTTGGCTGGCCCAAAAGTACAAAAAATCTTAAAACATCAGCTCTCCAACAGAGTTCTAGGGTCTCTAAAATTAATATTATATTCTCACATAAATCTTTAAACTAAAAAGATGGTACTAAATTTTACCTAAAATATCCAACTATGACATAAACTTTAAGAGTGATGCTGGATAACATTTATACAGAAAGAAAAATGACAAAATCCATTATGAAAACAATGTTAACTAAGTAACCATGAATAAACATGTATCTACAAAGATATTACCTTTGGAATGTAGCAGATAAATATATTTATTAAGACTTCACTAACAAAGTTTTCATCAGTGTAGTCTTCTGCAGAATGTGGTATCAAAATGATTAGGAACTCTCCACAACACTGCTATTCATATCTCAATCTACCTTGGGTCAGATGTGAAGAGATTTAGGACTGAAATGAATATGCTGTATGGATTTAGAACTGTTCTGAATACTGTAGTTGGGGAAATTGAACTTAGTAAATTCTAAAGATGGTGTCCAGTGATCTACTCTAATAGCATGACTCATATGGACTTCTCATTCCAAATCCATGATATCAAAAGTAATTGACAACCTATAAATTAATTCCATACTTAGGTAGAACAAGTCAAAGCCACAGTCATTGTTACAGCTTCTATCTAGACATCCCACCAAAGTCTCATGTAGTCACAGATGGAAATTTCAGAGGTGGCTGGTTCTAGTATGTGTGATGCTGGGATTAAGGATGTAAAGCTAGGATTGATTCATGGTGTGATGGTAGGATTAAGGGTGGGTAGACTGATAAAATGTAAAGGATAGAAAACTGCTGATGTCCCTTGCATGCTGCCTTCTGCATGTTCTGCCTTCAAGCCAGCTTACAAACTGTGAGCTACAATAAGCCTTTTCTCCTTTAACTTTGGATATCAGGTATTCCATATCAGTAATGTAAAAAGTAATGAAGACAGAATTCGGTACCAAGAGTGGTGCCTTTGATGTGACTATAGCTGATAATGTAGCCTGCAAGTCTTTGCAAGTGACCTGTGGGAAGAGTTTAGATAGGCCTGGAGACGCCAACTGAAGAAGCAGTCCTGAAATGCCTTAAACTGTACTTGATGCGTTAAGTTGCCTTTCTTTTTTTTTTTTTTTTTTTGTCTTTTTGAGACAGGGTCTCACTATGCAGTTCAGGCTGGCCTTAAGCTCACTTTGTAGCTCAGGCTGGTCTCGAACTCACAACAATCCTCCTGCCTCAGCCTCCCGAGTGCTGGGATTACAGGCATGTGCCACCATGCCCGGCTTAAGTTGCCTTTCTGATCAGAGTTCAGAAAACCAAAAGGTGGAAAGAAATGCTGCCAATAAAGACCAGGCTCAGGAGGCTTCTGCTAGGAGCAAGGACCGCATTGGCTGGTGGACTCCAGACAGTATGTGTTGTGGTTTGGTAGAAAGTTTTTCTGTCTTGCTTATGTCCAGATACTGTGCCTAAGACTGAAAGTAAGCAGTGAACTGATTAATCTAGCAGAAATTTCCAGACAGTCTAAAGCTGAGTCACCAGGGAGGTGGCTCAGTGTAATAAGGGCTTCCCTGCCAAGCGCAAGAGTCTGAGTTCAATCCCAGGTTCTGCAAAATAAACAAACAAACAAATAAATAAATAAAATAAAGTTGAGGCAGTGGCACGGCTACTGTTGGGGGCTTTTAGCCAGATATATGTTGAGAATCAAGAGCAAAGGGCACAGCAGAATGATTCAAAATATGAGGCTGGCCAGAAAGGAAGCTCCAGTAAATCTGTGGACTGCAAAGATGGAACAGAGAACTTCACTGCTGAGAAAAAAAACAGGATAATGGAAAAGATGGCCTGAGAACATCACAAAAAGCAGCAGGACTCCAGCCTACACAGTCTCAGGTTGCAAAGACAAAGAATTTACTTTGAAAAGAGAGCCCTAAAGCAGTGTGTTCAGAATAGTGGTGGTTTAAAGAATCTATCCTGTAGGATTCAGTTTAAAATGCTTAGTCATTTAGTCACTTGAACCCTATAGCACCCTTGGTGTCATCCATGAATGCTGGTTTTAGAAGCATGCAGAATACAAGTATTATAGGGTCAAGAAGGCTTCCACCTAGATATCAGAAGGCCTGGAAGGCCAGGCAGTATACCTCTGCAAGGACAGTGTGTGATGCTGTTGCATGTGAAAGGATAATAGAGGTTCCAGAAGGTTAGAGAAGCCACAGATTGTCTGAGGACACCTACAACACGTGAGTAAAACTGGCCCAAAAGAGAAGCCCTGGGAGCAACAACCACCAACACTGCTCTAGGGCAGAGCCACCTTAACTCTTAGGAGTTCACATCTGGCCAGAGACTGCCTGCGATGCTAGACATGAAACTATAATGCTTGAGTTTGAACTTGCTTTGGTTCCATTACTTTCTATACTACTGTTTGGAATGGGACTGTTTATCTTGTGCACTATATGTTGGAAGTGTTTAATTTTCTTGTACAAAAGCTCACAGCTAAGGATGTGCCTCAAATATCAAAGGAGAATTTGGACTTGGACTTATTAGTAATGATGAAACTATAAGGACTTCGGCATCTCTTTAAAGAGATGGACTAAATGTGTTCTGCATGATGTGCATGAGTCTTTGGGGGCTCAGGGGTGAAATATTGTGGCTTGTGTCTAGGCATATCCCCCATACCAAAGCCTCATGTGGTCACATGTGGAGCTTTTTGGAGGTGGCTAGATCCAGAGTGTATGATGCCAGGATTTAGGATGTAACATTTGGATTGGTTCGAAGTGTGAAACTACAATTAAGGTTGCTCCCTTAATTGTAGTGTCAGGGGTACCTGCCCTAAAGGCTTGCTGCTACTGTTGTTGGTCTTCTGCTGCCTCCTGCCTACTCTACAATACCCCTCTGCCATACCAACCTACCTTTGAACCAGACAATTACAGATTGAATCCTCTACAAACTGGGCTACAGAAAACTTTTACAAGGACCCAGGTTCAATCCCTGGTACCACATGTAACGCCAGTCCCGGGAGCATGAAACCGGGCACAGTAGTGCATGCCCATAATCCCTTGAGAGCTTGTCTGGAGGTTCTAGCTTGTTTGGAGCACAACTACTCTTATATCCTTGGCTGATCAAACAGTCCTCCCTTATTGGGAGTAGATGTCTTCTTCAACCAAGCCTACAGCTTCAGGAAGGATGCATGTGGAGTGGTGAGGAAAGAGACATCACCTAGCCAGCAACATTAGCCAAATCAATCCTGGTAGTAAGTGGCGTAACAGATGTCACAGACAGATGACCCTCACAACCAACCTTTTCTCCTTTAATTTGAGGTGATGGGTATTTTGTCACAGCAATAACAAAAGTGACCAAAATAATCATCCTTTTCTAAATGAAAAGGCTATAACAAAGAGGCACAAATTCATCATGAATGGAAAGAATATACTTTGCTAGTTAGATGAAAAGATTACTTAATAATAGAATTGACACAAAGTATGATAAGCCCTTTGAGGAAAAACAGCATAAACCTACATAAGATTTTAAAAACCATAATATTCTTATCTTCTTGGCTAAAATATTTGTGGCAAGATAATAACTTCAAAAAGAAAACCCTCAATTAACCATTTCAAACTTCTGTAGAACTGAAGAAGCCTCTACTAAAATTAAACTTTTAAACATACAAATAACCAATTCCCAAAACCATGATATCTACCATGACTAATTTGATTGAGCCTTTGGGAAACATGAATAAGAGAAAACTGTATTAGAGGAAGATCTCTTATGTTTTCTTCAGATTGCCAAAATCATTGCAGTATACTGGGAAAACATCTTCCTAGATAATCCGAAGGACATAGACTAAAAGAAAAGAAAACAAAGTAACATTGGTCCCAGTTGCTATAAAATGGGATGCTGCCAACAAGAAAGAGTATTTACAATTGTATTTTGTCTCTCAAGAGTTTAGGGAATTAAAACTTCCCCAGGACAAAATGATGCAAGAAGAGCTCAGGAGATAGCTCAGTAGTTCTAAGTACCTGCCTGGCAAACACAAGGACCCGGGTTTGATCCCCAGTACCACATGCCAGACAGCACCGGGCACATGAAATCGAACACAGTGGTGCATGCCTATAATCCCAGAGCTAAGGAGGCTGAGACAGGAGGATCACTATGAGTCCAAGCTGCATAGCAAGACCCTGTACCAATGAATAAAAAAGTTTTAAAAAACAAAAAAGTGATTCAAGACAAATCTGGCAGGAAGCAGAAGATATAAAACATTAAACAATAAAATTTGGATTCAGGAACTTAATAAGTAGCATTAAAACCCTAAAAGAATGAAAAAGAAAGATGACAATTACTACAGATAAGCTATAAAGCAGGGAGAAAAAGTTTGATACTGTTTTATCAATTTTATCTCTCTCTTATACTCTTTATAATGTCTAAGAATGCTCTAGCTAGACAAAAATAGAATAGAGTATGTGGCACTTTGTTTTTCTTTTGAGACAGGGTCTCTCAAAATATCCCAAACTAGTTTCAATTTGCAATCCTACGTCAACTACCCAAGTGCTGGAATTATATAGGTGTGAGCCACCACATGTGGCTCCAATTCAGTGATAAAAAAGTTTACTCCTTCCCAATTACAGATTTATCAGTTAGGTAAGCTATCTAAACACTATACCTATTTATTTAATCCTACATTTCTGAAGCCAATACTTGACAGCAGTCTTAGCTAGAGTTTATAGCTGAACATCTTTTTTTACTACTTTAAGGAGAGTGCTTCAAGAATCATAGATCTGTATTCCCCTCTATGGAAAGCAAAGACTTATTAAACTAAATTAAATATTCTTAAAACTGATTTCAGAAAAAAAAGGGTCATTATTAATAAATTCTAATCGATTCTAAATCTAAATTACTAAACTATTTTTATGGTCTAACAAAGATATTCTGTGCCTTTACTAGGAATTATGCTGGTGTAGTAGTGCGTGCCTATAAATCCCAGTACTTGCATGACTTACACAAGAGGACTGTACCAAGGTCCAGGGAGATAGCTCAGTAGAATAAGTGCTTGCCTGGCAAGCGTGAGGTCCTGAGTTCAATCCCTGGTACCACACACACACACACACACACACACACACACACACACAAAAGAGGATCGCACTAAGTTGAAAGCAAAACCTGGGGTACATATTGAGTTTAACACCAGTTGGAACTACACAGTAAGACTCTCTCAAAATACAAAAAAAATCAACCATAGCAAAATATGTGCACCCATGTTTATAGCAGCACAATTTATAATAGCTAAACCTGGGTACAATCCAAATGCCCCTAAGGAATAGATTTAAAAAAAAAAAAAAAGAGGGTTTTTTTAATACAAAGGAATACTACTTAGCCATAAAGAGGAACCTGAGATTTTTATAGGTCAATGGATGCAACTCAAGACCATACTCGAAAGTGAAATAAACCAGACCTACATGTTGAAACATTGTATTGTCTCATTAGAGAAACTAAATGAGCAAATAAAATCCAAACTGTATAACAGGTATTATGAATTGAGAAAAAACAGTTCAAAAGAAAAGATAAACTGTGATGGGGAAAAAGAGAAAGAATGGAAAAAGAAAAAAAAAATATATATATATATATACATATATGCACACACAAGATAGTTAAGATAATTACATAGCTAGTTTATCCTAGTTCAATAAAAAACATGTTTTGCTAATACTGTTCTGACAATATTTCATGCATATATGGTATATTCTGAATAACTACTATGAAAATAACAATATGCAATGCATTAATTATTGTTAATTCTCCTACTGGCCTGTTTTGAGGCTTTTATTTTCTTCTCTTTAAAATAAAGAAGAAAGTATGAACAGACATTAAAACAAAACAAAAAATAGTATTTATTGTGTATGTTTCACAATATAGAACACTAGAGGAAGGTGTAGTGGCACACACCTAAAATCCCAACACTTGAGAGGCTGAGGTAAGAATACAAGTTTGAATCTAGCCTAGGCAATTTAGCATGATCCTATCTGAAAAAATAAAAAAGGGCTATGGATATAGCTCAGTGTGAAGGCCCTTCTCCCACCCCCGCAAAAAAAAATGACAAAAAAGAACTTCGGGAGTCAGTCAATTTGTTAATTTATGCATTCAACTAAATACGTATCTTTTTCTTTTCTTTTTTTTTTTTTTGGAAGAACAGGGGATTGAACTCAGGCACTTGCGCTTGCCAGGGAAACACTTATTCCACTGAGCCATCTCCCCAGCCCTGCATATTTTCTAAGAAGGATCCTAGTCTGAATCACTGAATCAGAGGTAAATTTCTTAGTCCACCCGTATGCTGAACTTACCTATTTCATAAACCTGTGTTCCTTTAATCAGACTCTATTTTTTTAACCTCATTTCCTATACTCAATTGATTTTTCAAACCTCACTAATCCCACCCTTTACAGATAATATGAAATATTTACATTCCAATGTAGGTATGACCATAATTCTGAGTGCTCATAAACCAGGATTCTAGAAAATACACTAACAGTCAGCTTAAGTAATATTTATATTAACATACCAGTATGTTTTTTAAACTTTTATTATCCAAAAACAAGTACATTTATTTTTTAATACTTTAATAATTATCGAGTATAAAAGGATCTCAAGAGAAATCAATATAACAAAGTATGATGAATATCACTGAGCATGGTGGTACATATGTGTCTGAAATCCTAGCACTTGAGAGTCTGAGGCAGGAGAATCACTTCAAGTTTGAGGCCACCCCTGGGCTACAAAGTAAGTTCAAGGCCAGCATGAACTACATAGTGAGATCTTGTCTCCAAAAAAGAAAAAAAAAAGCATCAAATAAGGTATAATGCATATAAAGACTGTAACAATAAGATGGCAGTGACTGGCCTAATTCTTAAGTAAAATTAAATGATAAAGTAGGAGGCCATAACTTGAAGACATTTTTTTCCCCCAAGAATCCAACCCTGTATCTGGCACCTTGATATATCAGCTGAGTTATCTTAAAAGAAAAAAAAAATTAGGAGATGAAATTTTAGATCTTTTTTCACAAATAGCTTCTCCATACTATAATAAGGAATCCCTTCTGGAGCATACATGTTACCCCTATATAGAACAAAACCCTCTTCCCCCTCTGCTTGCATCTGACCAACACTAACCCACCATGTTTGTCAGCATCACATCTGAAAAATGTGATCTGAATACCGAGGGCATACAATTCCACTAGTTTTCTAGAAACTAAAATGCTAAATGTTCTGGTAAATTTATCCAATCTTAAATCAGAGTTTTTTCAACCTCTGATTTCTTCTTTCTTGAGGTGTGGAGGATTCTGGGCCTCATCCACATTAAGCACATGCTCCTACCCCTAAGCTACACCTCCACCCAACTCTGGCATTTTTGGTTCATTTGCAGGTTACATGTAGAAACTGAAGTTCTTATAATCATATAAGAATTAGCACTAAGAACTTTCAAGAGTGTATATTTCTTGGTAACTAGATTTTAAAGGGTAAACATTATGAATGAAGGTCATCTGGAACTAAAACAGGTAAGGTAGGAAAGACAAACTGACATCTGAAAAATTACAGCAAAGTTGACAACTATGCTCTCCAGGATGGTCTGTGATCACCTTCTCATTAAGATTATCCAAATTCAACTATGGTGCTATGATGTGCTATTATTTACAGTTTAACTCACATTCTTTAATGTTTAAAGGAGAAAAAAATGCGTATTAACAGAAGTCAAGGGGCTGGGAGATAGCTCAGCAGCTTATGCACCTGCCTGGTAAACACAGGTTCTGAGTTGAATCCCTAATACCAAAAAAAAAGTCAAAATGCTTTAGCTTTTTAAAGGTGAAGAAAACTTCAGGGGGCCAGGGAAAATAGCTCAGTAGAATAAGCACTTCCCTGGCAAGTGCAAGGGCCTGAGTTCAATCCCAGTTCCAGAAAAAAAAAAAAAAGAAAGAAAACTTCAAAGCCACCTTACAAGGATGATGCATCAGGTGTGCCACCATCTCAGTGAGTAAGAAATACCATCCTTCTTTGCAACAAATTTGTCCCTTTAAAGGAGAGGTGGCAGAAGGAAACGACTCGGGCATGTAGGGTTCAAGCAGGAACAAAAATATATTGAGATGTGAATGGTCACTGCAAATCAGGAGCCAAGATATAAATAGGATTACCCATAAGTGAAAAAACTTTATACGTATCTGGAACTGGAAACTAGACTTGGATAATCATGATTCAAGTGAATTAGAAGTCAGTGACTTTTAAATGACTACACTGGGCTGGCAAGATAGCTCAGCGGTCTAAAGCACCTCTCAGGAACCGCAGTTCAAGCCCCAGCACCACATGCCATGCCAGCCCCTCCCCCCAGGGCAGGCTGAGCTGACCCCCACCCCCGCAAAAAAAGAATCCATGATGTGTAGCGAGACACTGTAATAAATAAATGAGTTTAAGAGAAAAAAAAAAAAAAAAGACTACATTGAGGGGAAAAGATGGAAGAAATTTTTAATCTGTTTATTGAGAAAACTAATTCATGTATATTCATTTATAAAGTCTGAAAGGTTTCATTATTTCTTCAGGGACATTAGCTTACCTGGGGATTAACATGTCTCTAAACTATTAATTTTTATGTATTTGGTACAGAGTCTCACTACACAGCTCTGACTAGTAGTGATCCTCCTGTTTTCAGCCTACCCAACACTGGGATTACAGGCATGTACCAACATGCTCAATCTCAGCAGCCTGCTCAGGACAGCACGGCATGCGGTGTATGGAATTGAACCCTGATCCCCAGATGCTTGGTCCACTGAGCTATTTAACAGGCCCTTGTTTCTGAACTATTTAAAAAAAAAAAAAAAACCTTCCAATTTTAGTTGGGAAAGTATGACAAGCTTAGTAACACAAAATTTGTATTTCTACGAAAAATAATTTGTTAATTGTACGTTACTGTAAAGAATTAACTGTATTTGTTATACTCTATGATTCTTTGCCCATTCCTTATTCAAAAGAGAATTCTGAAAGTATCTCAGATAAATGACTTTTCATAAATACTTTCAACTATGTAAGTCAGCATTTAAGGGTGCTGAAAAGTTTATCAATAGCTAGTTCTATTTTGAGCTATAGATTACTAAGGATTCCATTTTATAATAAAATGGTACTGTCAGATGTTAAAGTATTAATGTTAATTGCAGGGAAAGTGGTGACTGAATCCACGGGGATTGAACCCAGGGTATACAGCCTTTTTTCATTTTGTTCTTTTTGAGACAGTCTTCGTAAGTCACTATGTTGCCCAGTTTTGGTCAAACTCTTGACCCTCCTTCCTCTGCCTCCCAAAGTGCTAGCGCTGATGTAATGCTGTATTTACCTATGTAATGTCTATGACTTTGTTTGCCCCTACTAAAAATCAGTCTAACTTATCCATGAAGTATCTTACAACACTTTAAAAAAATATACTCCATATTATATGAAATATCCTTTGTTTTCCTAAGCAAACATATTTACAATCACTCAAACCAAAATACTATAAAGTTACTCCAAATTAAAACTGCTCACCATGATACCACCATTTTGTTTTCTTTGGATTCTTGTTACATGTTCGCACATAGAAAGAATTATCTGGTGGTCGTCTCTGAAACCAAACAACAACAGTTTAAATAGATAAGTTCTAAAATAGAATAACGAAGGGAGGGATAGGTTTAAGCAAAATCACTACATAATACAATGTGTTTAATCCCAATACTGAAAAATTAAAAACCATAAATATATTCTGGGAGATTCGGACTTTCGACACTTAGAAGTATTTTTTAAAGGGTGGGGGGACTGTTCAAGCCTGGGCGATAAGTGCTTCTTGCCTGGCAAGCACAAGGTCCTGAGTTTGATCCCTAGTACCACTAAAAAAATAAAAAATAAAGGGGGGTGTTTGGGATGGGTGTGCTCTGGATTAGGTTCTAAGCGCAACAATGGATAATAATTATCAATCAAATGGGAGCAAACAAGATAGATGCAGCCAAAATTCCTCATAGCTTATCTCCCTCCAAGTAATTTACTAATTACATTTGTGAACTAATTAAAACACGAAAGTTTACCTAATGGTTGTCTGAAGAACCACAGTAATTTATAAAACTCTACAGGGCCTATGAGTATAGCTCAGAGGTACAAAGCTTGTCTAGCATGCAGTAAGGTCTTGACTTCCATCTCTAGCACTTCTTTAGAAAAAAAATAAAAATAAAGAGAGCCATACAGTGTCAAATGCCATAATCTCAGCGCTCTGGGAGGTGAGGACTGCAGATTCAAACCCAGCCTAATCAAATTAGGGCATTAATGAGACCCTGCCTTCAAAAAGGGGGTAATGAGTGGGAGTATCTGGTGATGTAGCTCAGTGCAAACCCCCTAGGTTCAATTCCTAGTACTACAAAATAATAATAATTTTTCTGTTTTACTATTTTTTACTGTTTAAAAAATTAAAAAAAAAAAAACAAAAAAGCACACACACCACATATATACTACTTTAATGCATCACTGAGGATCAACCAAAAGATCCAGGTTCTTTTTCTTTTCGGTATTGAGGATTGGACTGAGGGTTTTTGCACTGAGAACTAAAACCTCGCTCTGTGTGTGTTTGTGTGTGTGTGTGTGTGTGTGTGTGTGTGTGTGTGTGTGTGTGTGAGTGAGTCACAGTCTTGGTAACTTTCTAACTTGCTAAGTGGCTAACTCGTCTTGGCTGGGTTGAACTGATCATCCTGCCTTAGCTTCCCAGAGTGCTGGGATTAAGATATGCAACACCACCCCTAGCTTATTTTTAAACAATATGTGCAAAGATGTACATTAGCACTTCTGCCATACCACAGGCTTTCTGGCACTTGTATGTCCTGATGAACACAATTATAAAAACACAGGGCAGTTCTTCAGGAAAAGTAGACCAGGAATAATGATGCCAACAACACTAAAAGCAGATGTTGGAGGAGGCTTTTCTTAACCAGACAGGAGAAATACATGTCTTCCTACAAGGATGTGGTAGCATGTCAAATTTATAGTAAAGCCACAAAAGGAATGTTAATAGACAACCTCATCTGTTAGTTGCCTTTTTGTCTACATTCAGAATTATTCTAACAACTTGATTTTTTCCCATTCTTAAATATGTTGTAATACTGAACTTAATCATGTTTAGCTAAGCAAATGAAGATGAAAGGTTTCAAAAGTCCTTTCCTCAGGCTGGGGAGACAGCTCAGTGGTCTAAGCACCTGCCTGGCAAGTGCAAGGACCAGGGTTCAATCCCTGGTACCACATGCTCTGTCAGCATGCCAAACTGGCCATCACAACCAGGCATGGTAGCACATGCCTGTAATCTCAGTGTTTGGGACGCTGAGACAGGAGGATCACAATGAATCCAAGCTGCATAGCAAGACCCTGTACCAAAAAATAAATAAAAAGATTATTTTTAATTTTAAAAAAGTCCTTTCCTGAATGAGACTAATCAAAAGAGACTATTTAAATAAGGTCCAACCAGAATGTAAGGGTGAGTATAGGATGTCTACTCCTAGACAGTAGGAAGGAAAGCACCCTGTACACTTGGCATTTCTTTTTTTTTTTTTGTCTTTTTTGAGACAGGGTCTCACTGTGCAGTTCAGGCTGGTCTTAAGCTCACTTTGTAGCTCAGGCTGGTCTCGAACTCACAACAATCCTCCTGCCTCAGCCTCCCGAGTGCCGGGATTACAGGTATGCGCCACCACGCCCGGCTCTAAACTTGGCATTTCTAAAGCTCATATACATAACTAGCATTTTCATGAGCCTTATAATGACCTTTAAAGTTAATCACGATTTCATTTTTTAAAAAACGCCAGGGCAAAAGATGTTAAACAACTAAAATATATAATCTGTTAATACAATTTGAGAAATTCCTGAAAAACATGAACTTTTATGTAGAACTATTTTATTTTCTCTTCATCTATGTAAACCAACACTCAGCACAGTAAAACAACAAACACCTAATAAACTTTTTCTCAAATGTTCTATTTCACAGAAATCCTGACTTTCAGAATGTCATCTCTCTGAACTATATTATTCCATAACAAACAGTTTTTCAGTAATTTAAATGGAAATGATTTTTAGTCTTGTAGGGCAACTAGAATGTTAGGGAGATGGTCAATGGCACAAAGGTCACAGGAGGCATAGAGAACACAGTCCTTTTCTCGTTGAGATACTAAATCACTACATTTAAATGTAAACAAAAGCTAAGAACATAAAGCATGTGCAAGTTATGTGCATATATCACCACTGATCATCTCTTAATAACTTCTACTACATTTCACAATCACCATTTCAACTTTCTATAATCATTATCATAACAGGTACACAGAAGCCTTACAGCTGCCATGTGCCCTCCTTTACACAGAAAAGTTGAAATGTGTGCACAGATAGCAGATCACAGAAAAACTATGATGTAGTAAACGAGTAACACTTGCAAAACCTTCAGAGGTAACAGAAACTCAAAGCCTTAAGATGCAGCTTAGAAAAGCCCTATAAGAGAAGAAATTAAAGTTAAAAGGTGGTACTAATAATAGATTATGTACCTTATCTCATCTAAGATATGTTGTTTTCTCCACATCTTAACTTTCCTGAATAGGGACATGAGACTTTTTTTTTTTTATGTTAGGTAAGGATCTACAGGGTATTCAGGGTCTCACTACTAGATCAGACTCAGCGATCTGCCTGTTTTCAGCCTCCCCAGGGCTGGGATTACAGCCATGCACCACCACACCCAGTCTCAACTACCCTCTCAGTGCGCCTCAGGGCCAGGGCCTGCATAGAAGGCCCAGGGATCAAACCTCTGGCCCCTGTGCCTGCTTACAGGCATTTTAATCCACTGAGCTATTTGGCCAGCCTGGGATATGTGACTTTTAATTTATGGCATGTCATATTTTAATTGCTAATTGTTTCTTTTATGTATAAAATTTGTACACTAAGGAGTCATAACCCTACAATTAAAAAAAAAAAAAAATCTACCCCATTATTTCCTATCCTTACTTGACCAAAGAACTCTTTTTTGTATTTTTTATCAAACCCTAAGAAACCTCTTATGAACCAGACACGCCAAGAAATTCAGTGAAATAATGGCTTCTGATTCTAAACTATCACTTAAAATATGAACTACTGGACCTGGAAGATAGCTTAGTAGAATAAGCACCTGCCTAAAATATGAACTATTGTCATAAAGGTTCTCTACATACTAATTTAATCACAATGGCAGTCTGACCAGCACTCTGAGACACTGAAATGTGGGGATCAAAAGGTCAGGTACTACCCAGGCAAATTAGCAACTCAGTGAAATCCTTTCTCCAAAAAATACACAGGCCAAGAATGCAGCATAGTGGTACAGTGCTCATGAGTGCAACCCCAGTAACAACTATTTAATTTTTTGTGTGTGTGTGCAGGGTCTCCCTATGCAGCTTGGACTGGAAGTGATCCTCTTGTTTTTGGCCTTTCCAGTGCTGGGATTACAAGCACGCACCATGTGGTGCCAGGGATCAACCCCTAGACCCTGAGCAAGCCTAAGCAGGTGCTTAGTCCACTGAACTATCTTGCCTGCTCACCCAGTACCATTTATTTACTGTAAATAAACAGCAGTCACTTTGATCTGGAGGATAGAGGAAAAA
Organism: Ctenomys sociabilis; assembly: GCA_004027165.1. Classification (NCBI taxonomy): domain Eukaryota; kingdom Metazoa; phylum Chordata; class Mammalia; order Rodentia; family Ctenomyidae; genus Ctenomys; species Ctenomys sociabilis. Next base: position 26,548 of record PVKA01001575.1, read on the forward strand.
TCTGCTAAATACACATACTGTGCACAGCTCCCTAAACACCTCAGGGGAAAAAGAAGGTTTTAAAATATAGAAATAATATTGTTCCACACTAATCCTCCACCAGGAATAAAGAGGACCAGAAAGACGGAGGATTCAGGCATTTTTAAAGGGTATCCTAAATTCAACTCATGCAATTTTTCATTCTCGTCTTCTTTCCTCCACTTTTACCAGACATAGTACTGTGGATTTAAAAAAGTAAAACAGAAGAAAAAGCCATGAAAATTCTACTAGCAAGTGGTCTTCCTTCTTCCACATAATCATTCAGTTGCAACAATTCTTATTTCTGAAGCCTCTTCCAAAGGATAAAGTCAGCAAAAGGAGGAAAAGAGAGGGAGAGAAGCTGTGTTTCTAGACCTGCAACAATAAAATCTAGAAAAAAGGAAATTTTTCTATGTATCTTTACATAGTACATGCTGATGGAAATAAAATTCAGTTTATGAATTTTATAAAACAGTTAAGAGCCGGGCGTGGTGGCACATGCCTGTAATCCCAGCACTCGGGAGGCTGAGGCAGGAGGATTGTTGTGAGTTCGAGACCAGCCTGAGCTACAGAGTGAGCTTAAGGTCAGCCTGAACTGCATAGCGAGACCCTGTCTCAAAAAAAAAAAAAAAAAAAAAAACAGTTAAGTCTGACTTACAGTATACTGAGTTCGTTTAAATGTTCAACTTGGAATGAAAAATAAAAACAATGTTCCCATTTATTTATGTTTATAATACATAATAATTACATTTGCTTTGAAGACCTGGGTGTGTGTGTGTGTGTTTTATTCCCCTTTCCTCCTCCCCCAGATTCCCTTCCAATCTTCACTCAACTTCCCTGTTTTCTATCATCTCTTTTTTTTATTCTTTATGTATATTTAGGGTTTCTCACATAAGACAAATCATGAGCTATTTACCTTTCTGTTTCATAAGTGATTTATTTCACTTAGCATTCCAATTTATTTATTTATTTATTTATTTTTGCAGAACCAGGGATTGAACTCAGGCCCTCTCCAGCCCCTCCGATTTATTCTTAATCATGGCATTCCCTATACTTTTAAAAGACAAAATACAAATTCTTCCTTCAAACCAAAATAAGCATACATTAAAATTATTGATCTATCTAAACTGAAAGAAGAGATATTATCTGAAATAATTCTGAAAATTCCTACCTTTTCTTTGCAGCTGGAAAGCATGCTAATAATGCTAAGACAAACTGACTGGACTGAGAGCGCTGGGGACCAGTCTTCTGTTAGAATGGATAAACAGATATGACCATTGCTATAAACATGAGGATGAACGGGAATATTTTCACCAGTAAACATGACCTAAGGAAGAATAAAATTCCATTAACACTCAAATATTCTCTACTACCAAAAACTAAGTATTTTCCATATATAACAAGTATTGATTAAATAAATGACCAACCAAAATTAATGCCAGGAACAGATAAATTATTTCTTTTCATTAACTTAGTAGTACCAGTTTCAATGTATGATGTAAGATTTTATATTTTATTTTTCATAAATTGCCTTTAAAATTTCTAAATTGCTGTATACTTTTGCTAGTGAAATACAGACTACATTTATATGATTATTCAATTTCCATCCATGACTCTGTAGATAAAAATCAACTAAATTCTAAACAGCATGCCATATGAGATAATACGAAAAAAAGTGGAAGGAATGCCCCATCACCTCCTTCAATTCTAGCACCTAAGGTGCAATGTGTAAAATAAAATGAGTATTGTATATTCCATTTCCCTATCTGTACAGATTACTAGCTAATCTATTTTTCTCCTTCCTTCTACTCAATTTTTCTAACACAATTTTTCCATTCTGTCTGGTCTCACCAGTGCTTTGAAAAGTAACATATCTCTTATTTCCTTCCTTTGCCCTAATAATTCAATAAATAGAGTAACAGTTGTGTTTCTTAAAGATGATTCTTTAAGGAGGATCTCTCAGGATCACCTGTTTCCACCACAGGCTGGGGACCCAGTACTTTCCAAAGATCCCAGTAGGCCTGTAGATAGATATCCAGACTATGACTCAAATGCTAGACAAAGCTTTTCCTGTGTTCAACAATTAGGATCTAGACCAAGATAAAAGGAGAAGGGCTGAGAGACAGATGAAGACTATGCTTCTTGTAACTGGCAATACCATAAACATACCCAAGTAGGTCAAGGGAAAAGCCAGAGCCAATCAAACCTGCAAGAAGACTGGACACTGGGCATGCGACTATACCAAGTCACTACCCTGGCCCTGCTGCATGTGTCAGGTGGAGGATTCACTGTCCATGCTCCTAGAGAAGGGGTAGGTCAACCAAACCTTCACCTCTACTCTAAGACTAAATCAATGTGGTCTTGGGTACTTTGCAATGCTCCTGTCCACAGACATTTCTCTCTCCTGTGAAAAAACAAAGCAGACTTTGTGCAACATAGGTAAGCAAATTCAATTATTGTGTTTTAATTTCCTTCTCAGGAAAACTCTCAGATAGATCTACAACCATATTTGGGATTGAGGGAAGCCCTAGTGGGAATTTCTTTACACCTGTTTTGACATACCAATACAAAGGTCAACTGTTTATCCATAAGTTTTTTAATTGTTCCATGGTGTCCTACTCCCTCACTACAAAGAAATTTATGAGTAAAATTAGAGATAGGTATGTCTCTCCAGGTATGTCACTATAACAGCCAACAAAAAAAAAAACCATTTAAGGGTCGGGGATGTATCTCAGTAGAGTAAGTGCTTGCCTGGCAAGCACAAGGGCCTGAGTTCAATCCCCAGTTACACACACACACACACACAAAAAAAAAAAAAAAAAAAAAAAACATTTAAGGGCTGGGGAGATAGCTCAGTAGAATAAATGCCTGCCTGGCAAGTGCAGGGTGCAGGGTCCTGAGTCCAATCTCTGTTGGGCGGGGACACCACATTTAAAATCTCCTTAGGAAATCAAAAGACTGATGGGGTCCAGGGAGATGTCTCAGTGGAATAAGCACTTCCCTTGCAAGCGCAAGGGCCTGAGTTCAATCCCTGGTTCCGCAAAAAAAAAAAAAAAAAAAGACTGATAGGCATGAAGTGCAGCCTTACTACCCCTCAAAACTCTAGCCTCATTTCCGGTTCCTAAAGAACCATTCAAACTGGTCCTTCCTTCAGCGATGCAGTGAAAAACTGTAACAACCTTGGGGAAGGACTGGCAATTATAAAGCCAGCTCCAACTCAGCTGTCTGATGAAAAGACCACCCAAAAGAAGAAAGAACTCTTGTGAACCCCTGGAAGTCCTGAGGTTCCTCTTCAAAAAGCAAAACTCTAGCACTGCCCTGGGTAGTCACTAATTATCCATAATTCACCACAGCTTTGATGGGCATCTTTGAGACTCCTTAATTAGATTCATAATGTGGATCTTTTTTTATGAATCAGATTTTAGTTAGACATATAATGATCACATTATATATGGCCGCACAGATAATTTATCACATTACACATATTTAAACAGAGAATTTTTATCTGTTCATGATATAACTTGCTAGGGCTCTGGCTTTTAGTAATTTATCTAACACTGCTCTTTGCTGTGCTTTTGTCTACTGCAGGAAACATAGAAATCTGACCTGCTCCTTCTAATAGTAAAGTTACTCTCCAAATTCACCAAGATTTTTTCCATCAAATAGGCAGCTCAAGAGTACTAGCTTCATTTTTATTCTGACAAATTTTTTTTCCAACCTCATCAGTGACCCACAAATATCCAAGGTAGTTGGAGAACACATAATTCCCAGTAAGTAGGGATTACAGCCCCTTTCACAGGAGGTAGCCTGTGAAGATAAAATCCACCACACCCTCAACACTCCATAAAGATTTATATTATCTCAGGGGGAAATGGGGCAGATTAGCATATGGATGGCCAGCTGGGCAAGTGGCTATGATCTATTAATCAGGAAGATCCAGGATACATGTACCCAATACCTGGAATCAATCAGAAAGCACATGAAAAACAAGTAAGTAGGTTTTCTTTTTTCCCTATTCATTTATTTGATACGAGGTCTCGCTATGCAGGTCAGACTTACAGTGATCCTCCTGTCTTGGGCTCCCCAGAGGCAGGATTACAGGCATGCATCACCATGCCTGATTTTGGTGGCCAGCATGACATGCCAAGTTCCAGGGCCAGCACGACATGCAGTACCAGGGATCAAACTCAGGTCCTTGTGCTTGCCAGACATGTGCTTAGACTACCTCCTCAGCCTACAGGCAGGTTTTTGATAGGATAGTCTGGAACTAACATCAGCCCAAGATATAAGAGATACAAAAGATCTGCACCACTGTTGTCTGCTCAGTGGTCTGCTCTCAACCTTTAGAGCAAACTTCTTTGCCTATGGTTTCTTTGGTCCCAGTAATCAAACTCAGGACCCTGCACTTGCCAGGCAGGTGTTGTGCCATTGAGCTATACTCCCCACCCTCTTTTCTTACTTTTAATTGGCACACACTCACTCTGCAGAGCATGTTTCTTTTCCTATCTTTAATAAATGCAAAACTCACAACTTTTTAAAAAATAAAATAGTGTAAAAACTATATGTATAATAGGCTAGAATGGTAAATATTTGCTAAAAATAAGTAGGGATTGAAATTTTATTAGTTTTCAATGCAGGTTTCTCCTTTAGTTCTCCAACATGTATCAACAACAGTTTTCTCTAATCCTCCATAATTACCATGCAACTCTGCCTGTATTGCAGAGAAAAAATTCTTGGACACAATGGAACTAAACTTAAGATTCTCCTGGATGGTAACCATTCTTTCCTATACTTTTTTTTTTAACTTTGCTTTATCTTCCCCTTTGCTTTATACAAAAAGCCCCAATAAAATACTATTCATTGTTCACTTCCTCCTCATCAAGTATCTTAGATGCTAGACAATCTTCAACAATGAAAATTATTATTCAAGAAAACCTGTCCAACTGGGAAACATGACCACCATTACATGAAGGAGCAAGGAAAAGAAAAATAACAAAAATCAGAATAAAGGGCCGGGGAGATGGCTCAGCGGAATAAGCACTTCCCTGGCAAGTACAAGGGCCTGAGTTCAATCCCTAGTTCTGCCAAAAAAAAAAAAAAAAAATCAGAATAAAACAACATAAAAAGACTCAAGATCCCTGAAACGAAGAAATTCAAGCAAGAAGAAACAATTAATACAGGTATATTTATACAGACTATAAATGAGAGGAAAAAACGAGGACAAATGAAAAAGTAATTAAGACTTTTGTCCCAGTTTTTCTGAATGCTTTATACCAAAGCAAGTGTATTTTTAGCTTTGAACTTTAGCATCAATATGGCTTCGGCATCTAACACAGTATTTCCTTCCCTCTTAAAAATTCCCCCTCAAAAATTAATTTTGAAAGTTTTAACAAGTATACTGAGATATTCGCAAGATAACATGGGCTCATTTCATATATATTTCTTTCAAATAGAATGTTTTCAGAGGAATAAAGTATAAATAGTAGATATTTGAAGGAAAGAAATAACTAGTATCAAGAGGCAGAGAGGAAAAGAAGCAGAGTTAAAATATTATGCTTGAGTATCTTACATTTTTCATGGACATCTGCCAAGCTTACTGAGGCCTAAATATCCAATTTATTCAAATTGCAGGACCCTCCTTGATTAGCCCCAAATACTCTTCCACTTGTATCTATATTCCTCCATGTGTCTGCACACAGAACTATAATAGCACATGCTCACAAATGTCACAAGAGGCCAAGTCCTTCCATGCTTAGCCCATTTCTTTTCACATAAACTCTACATGTCTTTCAAAGTCCAGCTCAAACAAATTTTTCTTAGTCCACTCTAAATCAGTCCCTGCTTTCTCTTTTACTCTAAAGCATTCAGGACTGGGGAAAATGCTCAACAACCTAAGTATCTGCCTGGCAAGCACAATGACTACAGCTCAATCCCTAGTACCATTTGCCATGCTGGCCCCAAAACCCCAGGCACACAGCGAGAGCCCAAAACTGGACATGGTGGTGCATGCCTATAATCCCAGCTCAGGAGTCTAAGAGAGCAGGATCACTATGAATCTGAGCTGAGTAGTGAGACTCTGTACCCAATAAATAAATTAATAAATAAATAAAGCAAGCAAGCAAGCAAGCATTCAATTCATTGTCTCTCATAGGGTTTTCACTGAGTCTTCTCCGTTATTCATACTCTGTGTCAATCTATCAGCAAATCCTATTGTTTCAACCTTTAAAGGTCCAAACTATGACCTTCCGTAACTTTTGGTGCTACAATTCTAACATAAGTCACCATCATCTCTCAGCTGGATTACTAAAACAATCAATCTGGTCTACTTGTGCCTCTGTGTGTTCATGTCACTCTTCTACTCAACATCTTGCAAAATCTTTCCCATTTTACTTAGAGTAAGTCTAAATTCTTATGTTGCACTATAAATATGCCATAATCTGTGAGAACCCGTTAACCCATATTATTTCTCTGACCACTTCCCCTCTTGCTTATTTACTAATCCAGTAGATAACTTTATGTTGCAGATTCAGAACCTTTGCATTTTTGTCTTCACCTAGTCCTTCTCTCAACTTTCACGTGACTTTTTGATCCTTCTTTTAATGTTACCTTCTGAGCAAAAGCCTTTCCCAACCTATCTATCCCATACCTGAACATCTGTCACACTCCTATTTTTTTCCCACTATTTTACTTATTATCACTCTCTCCCCAGAATACAAGCTTCACATAAAGCAAAAACTATTCATTGCTGCAGTCATTTCTGTTTGGAGGCAGGGTCTTGCTAAGTTACCCAGATCTTTACAGAACTCCTAAGCTAAAGTTAACCCTCCCACTTCAACCTGAACCTCCCAAAAGACGGATTATACACACATGCACCTGAATACTGGTGCAGTTTGGGTCACCACAGCCTCAACTGCACACAGCAAAGTGCCTGTCATGTGATTGTACTCAATGCACATACAATGAATAATTAAATATCTATTCAAATACTAAAAGATATAAGCCACATGAAGGCAGGCCCAATGCTTTTTCAATTTCTATATTATCTTCAATTGTCAAGTTCAGAGAATAATATTTGAAACACAATGTATGTTCAATACATGTTGAATTAACCAAAATTTTACTGACTACCATACATACAAAAGATATTTTCTATGTTGCTGGTATACTGGTTGATACACTGTGTCAACTTAAGAAGTTTAGAAGTTTAATTATGCGAGCCACTATTCTTAGTTGGTAAACATCCTCATCCTGTACAAGTGGGCATGGACACTGTGTTAGTTCTATACTCCCAGCCCCAGGGTAGCTTGTGTAAAAAGGAGGAGAGAGAGGCTGGCAAAAAGCCGCAGCTGCTACCCTTCCTTTTTTTTTTTTTTTTCAGACCCAGGGATTGACTCAGGCCCTTGTGCTTGCCAGGCAAGTACTTATTCTACTGAGCCATTTCCCCAACCCCTGCTGCCTTTTCTTCTGCTCTTGGCTGTTTTCTGCTGCCATGAACTGCTGCTCTCTCCCATGAGCCACTGTACCTGGGAGCCAGGCAAGTACAGACTAAAACCTCCACAAAGTGCGAGCTAAATAAACATTTCCTTCCATAATTTTGGGTGTCAAGTATTTTGTCCTAGCAATGAGTAAACAGTAACCGAGACAGCTGACAAATAAATGCACATTAGTAAAAAACAGCATCATTTCTGTTCCCGTATTAACTGGAAAACATTTGGTGATGTTACTTCTCTTAAAGCAAATGACAAAACCAAACAGTAAGATGAGATACAAGGAATGATAAAAAAAAATATAGTAAATCTTTAAATTTAAAAAAATTTTTACAGAGTATTACAAATGCCAGAGAATTGGCAAGTGCATGGTCTTGAGTTCAATCTCTGGTACAAAAATAAAAAACATGCCCTAGGCCAGCAAGACAGCTCAGTGGACTAAGTGCCTGCTTAGGCAAGCACAGGGACTGGGGTTTGATAACCAGAACCAATACTGATACCGCATGCTGTGCTGGCCCCACCTCAGGCATGCCATGAAGGCCACGAGATCCATGGTGGTACATGCCTGTAATCCCAGCACTGGAGAGGCTGAAAACAATAGTGAGACCTTGTACCAAATACATTAAAATAAAATAGAATAAACCCCAAAAATGGCAGAATAACAACTGGCAGCAAATACATCCTTCTCTAGGACCTGAAATCCAGATACCTGGAAAATAACAACTTGAATGAAGATAAAAATAGTAGGTGTCTGGGAAATGAGAGGAAGCTGACAAAATTAGAAACTACAGAGAAGCTGCTAAAACAGAACACAATGCAGAACAGTCGAAAAAATTAACCCAAGCTCCTGGGAAGGACCGTTCTCTGCTAACAAATAAGACCAGAGAGGGTTGGGAGCTCCAGGGATAAACAACAGACTAAATAGATAGCACTAGGCCCAAGAAAAGTCCAGATATTGTCAACCACAAAAACAGTATGGAGAATTACTCAAAAAGTGACCCTTTCCACATGGCAGGCTAGAGTTAGAGAAGAAATATAGTGCAGTGTGAGCTACATTTGAGAAGGTATCATCAGGAGTCACGTTGAGAAGATGTTAATTGTTTAAGACTGAGCAACAAAACAGCTACACTTCAGGACTTCTGGAGTTATCCTACCACAGCAACTAGGTGGGAGATGGCCACAAGAGACATTCATATAGAGGGCACAGGCTAAATTTCTCACAGACCTCCTGAGAAATTTAAGCTCAGGCTGGGGAGCAGATGGGGGTCCTGACCCCTGTGCTAAGAACCCAGGCCCATGTAAGTGACATTCAGAGGGATTGGCTCTGAATCAGAGAACATTAAGTCCAGTGGGCTACTTCACTCTTTGCCCTATTGTCTATATTTAATACACAGCTAGCTCAGTAGTCTTGTTTGCTCTTCCTATCTACCAGGAGATACACCTCATCTTAGGCAGCTGCCACAGCCTGGGATATATAAACATGGGGACCTGGAAGAGCACAGTCCAAAAGGCTAGGCAGAGAAAGCCATGACTTGGAGCATAGAGAGAAGCTGAGAACAGCTAGAATGCATAGAGCCTGACCAACTACATCCCACAAAAAAGGAAGAGCAAGATTCAGTATTCACACAGCAAAACATGAGTGAGGAAACAAACTAGGTTTTAACAGTGACTCACTGTCATTCCTTCATATCTGGTAGACTCAGGCAGACCCTGGAAAGAAACTAGTTACTCAAAATCATGGGAAATTCTGTTTGGACTCACTTCTCTTTATTCTCATTGATATTTTGGGATTTTTTCTTTTTCTTGTTTATTCTTTTCTTTTACTTTTTATCTAATTCTGTTTATTTTATTTTACTCCTTAATAGGCTCCCTTATTTCACTTTCCTCTCCTCCTTTTGATCTTTTTACTTTTCAAATTTCACTTCTTTCATTTTCCTCTTCTCTAACTTCACTAGTATTCCTACTAAGCTTTATTTATATCTGGATATTTAGCAGACTCTATGCTATTATGTTGAATTCTCTTGTTAACACTGTTATCATTGTTTAATAGATATTTACTCTGTCAGTATTTGTTTTTATCTATTATGATATACAGTTACAAATCTCTTTTCTATTAAGAGTGGTATTGTAATAGTATTTACTGGTTCTTATAATATGTCAATATCCACTTTGTCTTCAACTCTGTTATTGTTGCTGATTCTGTTGCTATTGCCAGAGTGGCATAGTTGCTGTTACTAATCAATTTTTACTGTATGACAATATCTGGTTTGTCTTTGTGTCACCAACAATCATGTAATTCATTTCAAGAGAACTGGGTACTGGGCCAATTATACTCCATGTTCCCCTCTCCAAAATAACAGAGGTGGTCTGATCTTCAGACAGAGGCAAAAGACCACAATTAGCAATACGCAGAATACATCACTGGAAAGCAGACACTAAAGGAGATCATCACACTAGCAATGACATCTACTATAATCAACAGATAATACACAGTGCACATATGCACACATGCATGCATGTGCACACATAATAGAAACCAAAAGAAAAAAAAAGGCAACAAAATATCTCCAAAGTCCGGGCATGGTGGCGCACGCCTGTAATCCCAGCACTAGGGAGGCAGAAAGCAGGAGGATCACTATGAATGTGAGCTGCATAGTGAGACCCTGTGTACAAAAAAAAGAAAAGAAAAACCAAAATATCTCCAAAAACTCCCAACTTCCTCAAAGCTGGCCCTTCAGACATCAATGTGGAAGGAATCAAATATCATAGCTGAATATTTTTTCAAAAGAAAAAAAATTCAAAACAAGATAATAGGAGATGGCTGGGGAGATAGTACAGCAGTCTAAGACCTGCTTGGCAAGTGCAAGAACCCGAACTTGAACCCCAGTACTGCATGCCATGGAAGCCCAGAACCCTGAGCATGCGGGGCCAAGGAGATGGCTCAATAGAATAAGCACTTCCCTGGCAAGGGCCTGAGTTCAATCCTCGGTTCTGAAAAAAAAAAAAAAAAAAAATACAGGCATGGGGGCTCACAACTGTAATTCCAGTCCTGCGGAGGCTGACACAGGAGGATCAATATGAGTCAGAACTGTGTAATGAGTATCAAATAAATAAATAATATATATATATTAAAAAATATATATACATATAAAATTAGCCATCCATGTTTTGAAAATCTCTTAACACATGTATCGTTGTATGTTACCATTTATGTCATTTTTTCTCTTTGTTTTTGCTTCTATTTTTCACTCTTCAAGTTAAAATAGAAATAAGTTTTAAAAAAAATAAAAATAATAAAATTCAAAACAAACAGAAAGACAATAGGAGAGTAGCAATAGTCAACACAATGTATATTCTAATAGCTGAATTATACAAAATCATAAAAGACAAAAATAAAGATATAGCTAATGACTTCAGCAAACTCTAGACAAAACTAAAAGTATCATGATAAAGCACATGTCTGACAAGGAAAAGTAACCAAAGTGAAAAAAAAAAAAATTTTACATGCACAAACTCTGGAAACAAAAATCAACAGCTGAGAGAGCAGAAGATCCTTCACAAAACCATTAAAAAGGTTTAGATCACTTACAATCAGGATTGTATGATTGCTGTTGCTAACTGAAGAACATATGTGGAAAAAGCAACAAGAGCTTGAAAATATCTCATAGCAGATCCTAAACCTATTACAGAATGTATGAATGAAAGCAATACTCTTCAGGATGAAAATATAAATCTTTCTGGACAACTGCAGCAGATACTTAAAACAATTAACAGCATCAAACAACTGAACTTGAATGTAAGGAAAACATTATTCCAGATTCACCTGTAACAGCCCTTTCATTTTCTGACATTAACAAGCTATAATATAAAGAATTTCCATGTCTAATATGTAGAAAAAACAAATCCTAAGTTGAAGCATTCTCTGCATATAAATAATTAAGAGGTTTCCAAGGTTTCAAGTTTCTCACAACATAGCCCTAAGAAAAAGCAGATTCTAGTTGCTGACATTTGTGATCAAAACAAAGCTCCAGTGCTAAAACACATGGAACAAGTAATTAGTCCACTGATAAGTCCTTTTTTAATTCAGCTACAGTTGCTGATCAAACACTTGAACTTGGTATTCAAAAAGAATTGTAATCTCATGGTCCCATGAGCCCTCTTAGAGATGAACCTACCACTGTCTGGAAGGACATCATAAGAAGCAGCCTTCTGAAGAATCCATAAGAAACACTGAAGACAGCTCAAGATTTTCTGATTCTAGCTCAAAGATTCCTCCTCAAGAAGAACTGATTATTTATATGTCACCTCTTGAATTTGGAACTACTTCTAATGTGAAAATTAGTTGGGTTCAAATACAAATTTGTTCTTTTCGCTTTGGACACTGGGAAACAAAGCCATCTGAAGACATCCCCTTTTGGCATCACTTCTGTACCTTGATCAAAATCAAACTAGTTCAAATCCAGAAAATAATGTCCTTTTCACACACCACAGTGTGAGGTCTGAAGAAAACAAGATTAGCCAGCAATCTTCTAGTAAGTAGAATCATAAAAATGTAAGTGGAATCTGTATACGAACAAGATAGTACTGATCACACTAGAGATACAATTACTGATAAAAATACAGGATCCCTGAAAATCACTAGGAGGCAGAACACCCAAAACAAAGAAAATGGAAGAAGTACACATGAAGTAAGCTGCCCCAAGCCTCTTTTGATAAGAAAACACTGTTCCTCTTCCAATGGAAAATCCATGTTATGGATAAATGTCTGGATCTGTCTGATCAGTTTTCAGCTATTCAGCATCAGAAGAAAAGCCAAAGGAATGAGATTTCTAAATGACTTTTTATTAAGCTTTTAAAGCCCATTATAAAAGGCTCTTCCTTGAGTCATAAAGCCCTGGAAGGGAGCCTCATAGTACCCAAAGATTCCCCATAGGAGACCTCTTTTGATAAGAAAACACTGTTCCTCTTCCAATGGAAAATCCATGTTATGGATAAATGTCTGGATCTGTCTGATCAGTTTTCAGCTATTCAGCATCAGAAGAAAAGCCAAAGGAATGAGATTTCTAAATGACTTTTTATTAAGCTTTTAAAGCCCATTCTAAAAGGCTCTTCCTTGAGTCATAAAGCCCTGGAAGGGAGCCTCATAGTACCCAAAGATTCCCCATAGGAGACCTATTTATGGAAGTGCATCCTCCAGTTTTTGAGTAAATCCCCTTTAGACAATAAAACATCATTATCTATAAAAGAAGAAAATCTTCTCTTCAAAGTGCCTTTAAACTTACATTAAACTTTAGAGACAAAGAATCTTTTTGATGATGTGAAGGGTACTGGTTCTCATAAGACCATAAAGCAATAAACCAGGTCAATCCATGAAGGATGTCAAATCCCTGCAGATGCTAAAACAAAGTGTAACAACAAGCAAGATGCATCCTTTGAAAATATCCAGTCATGCCGGGCGTGGTGGCGCATGCCTGTAATCCCAGCACTCGGGAGGCTGAGGCAGGAGGATTGTTGTGAGTTCAAGACCAGCCTGAGCTACAAAGTGAGCTTAAGGCCAGCCTGAACTGCATAATGAGACCCTGTCTCAAAAAGACAAAAAAAAAGAAAGAAAATATCCAGTCGCTCAGACCTTTCTCAGTATAAAACAGATATTACTATAATAGATAAAAAGAATGGCCATCAGTCAAGATTAGTTTGAGAGACAGTAGACATGAACTACATATTGTTCAGTAAAAGTATAATTTTAAAGGAGAAGCAAGAACAAAGAGGAGAAAAAGTTTAAATAATGAAAATATATGATAGTATAAAAGATACATTTGGGGCCAGGGAGATAGCTCAGTAGAATTAGTGCTTGCCTGGCAAGCGCAGGGTCCTGAGTTCAATCCCCAGTACCACAAAAAAAAGATAATTTCACCAAACAATCCATGAAAAATATAAATCCTGTTTAACAGTTTCCCAGTGGTGAATAAGCTTGAACAATTATCCACTGCCATTAAGAAAATAGGGCCGGTGAGATAGCTCAGCAGACCAAGTGCCTACATAGGCAAGTGCAGAGACTGGGATTCAATTCCTGGCACCACGTGCTGCACCAGTCCCACCCTCAGTCATGCTGAGCCAGCCACAGAGACCAGACATGGTGGTGCACACCTGTAATCCCAGCACTGGAAAGGCTGAAAACAGGAGGATCACTATGAGCCTGAGCTGCATAGAGAGACCCTGTACCAAATAGATTTTAAAAAAATTTTTTTTAAGCCGGGCGTGGTGGCGCATGCCTGTAATCCCAGCACTCGGGAGGCTGAGGCAGGAGGATTGTTGTGAGTTCGAGACCAGCCTGAGCTACAAAGTGAGCTTAAGGCCAGCCTGAACTGCATAGTGAGACCCTGTCTCAAAAAGACAAAAAAAAAAAAAAAAAAAAAAATTTTTTTTAAATCATTCGCAATACTGTCAAGAAAAAAATACTTAAAAATTAATCTGATAGTTGGGCATGCTGGTACACTCTTATAATACCAGCACTCAGGAGGCCAAGGCAGGAAGATCACTGCAAGTTTGCGGCCAACCTTGGCTTAGAAGTTTAAGGCTATGTAAACTACACTAGCAAGACCCTGTCTCAAGGAATAAAAAAAAAAAATTAACCTAACATACCAAGTGACAGGCCTCTATAAGAAAAAGTATAGTACTCTGAAAAAAGAGATCAAGAAGAACATAAGAAAATGAAGATACTTGGTGTTTTGGTAGGTAGAAACAATACTGTCAAAATGAGCACATTTCCAAAACCAATAGATTTAATGCAATTCCACCAAAATACCAAAAGCATTCCTAAAAGAACTAGAAAAAAAAAATCCTAAAATTTATATGGTAACAAGAAGAGACTCAAGATAGCAAAAGCAAGAGCAAAGCAGGCAGCATCAAGAGCCCAGATTTGAAGTTCACTACAAAGCTACAGTGATAAGAACAGCACGGTACTGTTACAAATTGATGTATAGATGGAACAGAAGACAAGATGAAGAAACAAGCTCAGGCACATTCAGCTTTTAGATCTGTGACAAATGGGTCCAAAACATACTGGAGAAAAAATGGATTCTTTAACAAATGGCTATCCACATGCAGAAGCGACTAGTCCTTTGTCTCTCAATATGTAAGCCAAGGTTTCTGAACAAAATCTTAGCTGCACAAGAAATAACATCAAGAATCAACAGATAGGACTGTATCAATTAAAAAGCTACTATACATCAAAGGAAACAACCAGAATGAAGAGACAGCCTATGGGAGAAAAGTTTTGCCAGCTACTACTAAGAGCATCTAGAATTTAGAAAAGAAAAAAAAAAAAAAACTTTAAAAAAAACCTCAAAATACATAAGCCAATCAAAATAGGCAACTTAAATATACTTCTCAGAAGTACAAATAATGAATAAATGAAAAAAAGATTCAGTGGGCCAGTCAAACTAAAGGGCTTGCTTAGGCAGACACAGGGATGCTGTGCCAGCCCTGCTGCTGGGGCACGCTGAGATGGCAACTGAGACTGGGCGTGGTGGCATGCACCTATAATCCCAGTGCTTGGGAGGCTGGAAAGAGGAAGATTACAAGTCCAATCAGTGTAGTGCGACCCTGTAGATCCTGTACTAAACACATTTAAAAAAAAAATCAGTATCACTGGCCATTAGAGAAATGTAAATTAAAACAAAGCTGAGGTTCCACCTTAAATATAATCTCATCTTACTACAGAAAAAATTAAGGCTATCATCAAGAAATCAAATAACAAATTCTGCCAAGGATTCAGGAAAAAAAGGCCTTCCTACACTTTGTTGAGAATGTAAACTACTAGAGCCACTATGAAAATCAATACGAAGCTTCCTCAAAAAATAAAAACAGAAATCCTATCCAACTCAGCCATTTCTCTTATAGGTACCTTCCTGAAAGTCAGATGCAATGACACATGTATATTATGGACAGCAGCATTATGGACAGCATTAGCAACTCCTAATAGCTTTAAATTTCAGAAGCAGCCTCTATGTCCATCAGCAGATGAATGTGTTATTTATTCAAAATGGAAGACTACTCTGCCATAAAGAAGGATAAATGAATTATTTGTAGGAAATGGATGCACCTTGAGGCCATAATGTTAGGTGAAATACATTAGATACATTAGTTTAAACACCACATGGTCTCCCTTACACGAGAAATCCAAAGTATAAATGGGGAGCAAAAGTAAAAGGTATGTATAGTAAAGGAAACAAGGAGGTACATCTTTTTCAAATGGAAGGGGACCAAGAGATAGAAAGAGGGAAGGAAGAGAAAGGAAAAGAAGGAGACAAAATAAAAGGAGCTAGGATGTGTTATGTACATGTGTCAACTCTATGGTGAATGTAATCATTATGTACTGCAAACATATACCAATAAAATAGGAAAAAAATTATTACAAAAAAAGACGCATTGCTGTTAACGCCCCTCAATACACTCATATTACACACCTTTCTCCCTTTGTACTTTTCACTTCCTGAAGCAGTTCTAGAAGTCCTCTTTCAAGTTTTATCAGGTGTAATCAAAAGTATGATGAATGCTGCTGTGGAGCACTAGCAGAAATAAAAGTTCATAAAAACATTATGCTGTGTCCTTGTCTACCTTATTTACAAGGTCTGGTACCATCCAACTTCTGGCTCTTTCTCAAAGTCAAAATGACCATAAAAGTTAAACATTTTGAATCAACTCAAAAGACACTGCCAGCCCCAACAATGCAACTAAAGATACTCATGAAACAGGACTTGCAGGCCAGGCATGGTGATGCACGCCTGTAATCCCAGCACTTGGGAGGCTGAAAAAGGAGGACTGCTGAGTTCAAGGCCAAGCCCACACCTGTAATCCCAGCACTTGGGAGGCTGAAAACAGAAGAATCACTATGAGTTCGATCTATGTAGTGAGACCCTGTAGACTCTGTACTAAGCTACATTTAAAAAAAAAAAAGAATACTTCTGCTCTAATAAAATGGAAGAAGTGTTCTAGAGCCTTGTACATTTCACATATAATCATTCCACATACAATGCTTCACTTTGTAAGAGCAAATTACCATAAGGATAAACAGGCACTCTTTTCATGCTGGCTTTTAACACCTCATTGGCCATACGCGAGAGAAAAGACTTAGGCATGAGTCCTCATTGTTACATAACTCACTAGTTATTGAACCATAAACAAAATGTCACTTTTACAAGCCTTCACTTCTTTAAAAAAAACAAGTATAACTACCTCCCCTAACCACTTCCTACTCACTGTATTAACAGCTATTAGAAGATAAAATCAGAATAAAAGCTAAATTATGTAGTGTGATGTAACAATTACTATACAACAGAATGCATGAGGTAATAGGTGGAGAACTTTCTAACATAACAGAATTTAAGTGCCAATCTAAAGACTTGATTCCACAGGAAACAACCATTGAAACAGGTGTCATGGCACACATCTGCAATACTAGCCCTGCAGGAGGCTGAGAAAAAAGGATCCTGAATTCAAACCCAGCCTAGACAAGTTGTGTGTGGACTTAGCAAGACCCTGTCTCTAAATACACACACACACACACACACACACACACACACACTCCCTCTCTCTCTCTCTCTCTCTAAAAGACTGAGGAGGACCAGTGAAATAGGTCAGGGGACTAAGTGCCTGCTTAGGCAAGTACAGGAACTCAATTGCCTGTTCAATCCCCGGCACCACAAGCTGTGCCAGCATCAAGACAGTGGCACACACCTGTAATCCTAGCCCTGGGGAGGCTAAAATCAGGAGAATCAATTTGAGTCTAAGCTGCGTAGTAAGACACTGTAACAAATACATTAAACAAAAACAAAAAAAAGGGCTGAGGAGGTAGCACAGTGCAAAGATCCTGGGTTCAATGTCCAGTACCACAAATACAAGAAAAGGAGAGATTAGTTGTGGTAATATATTCTTATAGTTCCACTGATCTGGGAGGTTGAAGCAGGAGGTTTGCAATTCAAGTCCAACCTACAAGAGTTAGCAATTTAGCAAAATCCTATGCAAAAATAAAAAACAGCAAAAAAAGGGTTGGGGATATAGTGCAGTACAAGGCCCTGAGTTCAACCCTAGTATGGGGGGAGGGGAGTCAAGAAAGGGAAATAGGATGGTGCAGGGTTCTGAGAAGGGTGGTATGTGGGTCTAAATATGTGAGAGCATGTACAACAGAACCAATCAGAGGTTTTATAATAGTCCAACTGAAGACAAAAAGTTGAGACTACAACAGTGATAGAGGAATGGGTGGGATTGTGTACTGCACAAGGATGTGGAAAACTATGTAAGGAGAAAAATTGTATGTGAGGAGAAGAAAAGTAGTATCTGAGTTGATCTGTGATATTCTTGTTGAAATAAGGTAGAAAAGGTTGAGAATAACAACAGATGGACATTAAAAGTCAATAAGAGAAAGTTAACCTGACAGGAAAGGAAGACATTTGCTTTGGCTTTTATTACAAACTTAGAAATGCTTATTACAGATTCACAGAAGTAAGTCATACGGCAACATTTATCCCTTCACTTACAATCTTTATTAAAAATGGTAAAAATGAAACTGCTCATATGAAAACTTTAGAACTCAGTAATAATCATATGTCCAATCTTGCATATCTGTTAATCTGAGCAACAAATGTGACAAAAAAAATACATAATATATCAGTCATTGTTAATAAGCTATTCTTGTTTTGAAAATCGGTAACATGTGTATTTTTTTGTTTGTTTGTTTTGTTTTGTTTTGGCGGAACCAGGGATTGAACTCAGGCCCTTGTACTTGCCAGGGAAGCACTTATCCACTGAGCCACCTCCCCAGCCCCTATGTATTGTTTTATGTTACCCTGTTTCTTTGTTTTTCTTGCTTTTGTTTTTACTCTTCAATAAAATTATAACAAAAATAGGAAAAAAGAAAAGGAAAACTTTAGAAGTCAAGGAGTCTATGCATTTAATCCTCTGCCTTAAAACTATTTTCTTTATAACACAATATAATAACTGACTTCTATCATATTCACTTTCTGTGGCCAAAAGATGAAGTTGTGTTTGATATACTGTTTAAAGTAGCAAAGAAATAAGACTTTTCTCACAATAGCATAGTTTGGTATTTAACAAACTGAATTTCAGGTATCTGGGAACCATTTCAAGTATTAGGTTTATTTTCTAGAATACCTCAGTGGTTAGTGTATTAGAGCTGGTATTAAGCCTTATCATTTTACCAGATTTTACAAACCTCAAATTTTAAAAATGAAGTACTTTATTGTAATTCTCTAAAAAGTAAGTAATTCCAGTAACTTATTTATCCATCTTACCAATCCAGGACCCTGGAAATTATCCTAAGTCTCCCTTTCCCTATCCTTCTATTAATCATTTACCACAGTTAAATAGCTCTGAAAAAAAACGTTCCCAATCACTGGTGTCCTTTGCACATTAAAATACTGACTAAACTGGCTATGCCTTCAAGTACAATGATTAGATTCTGGACTGCTATTTAGTGTCCAACACCTGAGAATGTACTCTGGATGCAAGGACAGTAGAGCGACCCAAAGTCAAAATCATACACCTTTCAAAAACATAGTTAGCCACTCTGGCATGTCATTCAACCAACTAATCTAGAAAAAAATGTGCCAGTTTTTCAAAAATACTAATTCAGGAGGTCTGGTAGAATTCTATACCATTCTCTGCTAAAAATTATGGGTAAGAAATAATGCTAATTTCTTGAAAGCACAATGGAGCAAAGCCCTAGTCCCAGTGAAGTTAAATGTTTACATATTCTTGATGATATTATAAATAAGTCAATAAAAGAACAAACCCATCCACATATTTACAGTGAATCCTTAATATATTTTTATTTAGTCAAAAATCACTAAATTGGCATTCTGTGCTAATCTAGAAATACAATGAAATTTTTAAAAGGAATTACCTGAGGAGAATCAAAAGGATATCGACTACTAAACTTAAATAAAAGTTGAAATTTTTCTCCTTCATATAAGGTACCTGGTGCACCTTCCATGTCTACAATCCACCTAGAAGAGAAAACACATATTTAAAACTTAAAATAGAATGGAGAAAGAAAAAAAAAAAAAAATCACTGAAATGCGACTATGCAGACACTAGCTGTATATGTGTAACAGCGCACTTCATCCTCCCAACTTTTGGAGCGGGTTTTTAATGCTCCCTGGCTCAATCCCCCTCTCCAGGGCTGAATAACTAGACCAAGTTCAGTTAGCAAAAGACAGAACAAAATCTTACCACCAGTCTGAAAAGGCAAACCAACAATATAAAAAGCCATTCAGGTGTGTTGGCAAAGTGTATGTTGCATTTGTTCTACCAGATTTATGCTCTTGGCTTTTTTCAAAAACTTATTTCTACAGCAACTGAAAAATTTTATGGATGTCAAGTGAATCTTAACTGTCTTTATGATGTCAATGTTAGAAGCAATGTAGAAAAGGGGTATTAAGAAAGACTAAAAAGATAGCGTGTTTTGTTTTGTTTTCTGGTCTCCCTTGTACCCCAGGCTAATCTCAAAGTAATTCTCCTGCCTCAGCCTCCTGGGTGCTGGGGTTACAGGCATGTGCCACCATCCCAGCAAGGAAGACTACAAAGAATTATGTCTGTCAGATCTGTTTTCCCAGGCCAGGGAGATAGCTCATTAGAATAAGTGCTTGACAGGCAAGCATAGGTTCCCAAGTTCAATCCCCAGTACTGCAAAAAAAATCTGTTTTCCCAAGGGATTCTGTACACTTTTAAAAAAAAAACTAAATGGGGGAAAGAAAGCTAAGTTGCCCTACTTACTCAATCCATTTCCTCTGATGGTTAAAAGCAAGGTTCTACACTGCCTTTCCTTTCCCTCTTACTGTTTCTATTGTTTAACACAATCCACTGGCTTGAACCACCACACAGGACTCTCCCATTGGGTGGCAGGAGACAGTCCCATCAGGTGGTAGAAGCTGCCTGGTGAGACAGTCATACAGGTACTGCCTCATAATAAACATGTTAATAAAGACCCAAATAGACCTGTACTACATTTACTCAGGCTGATTTTGTTTTCATTTATAACCATCACAACTATAAAGAAGTTTTTACTCATATTCTGTATACTGCCTCTCGTTATTTTATTCAAAAACAAAGAATAAATATGGCAAAGGTGATACACAGCTGTTTCTTTTCTTTTCTCTCTTCTCTTTTTCTTGTACCAAGAATCAGACTCAAGACCTTGTGTTGTGCAACTAAACTATATCCCAGACCCTACAGCTGCACTTACAAGAAAAAGTTTTAAACTGAAATCATTAAATGAGTAAGGTTAGGTAAAATATACCATTTTTTACTATATAATGAAAAAAAAATTTTTTTATTTTTTAAATTTAATTTTTTTTATTTTTTGGTCTTTTTGAGACAGTTTTGCTATGCAGTTCAGGCTCACCTTGAAATCACTTTGTAGCCCAAGCTAGCATCAAACTTACAGTGATTCTCCTGCCTCAGCCTCCCAATTGCTGGGATTACAGGTGTACACTACCATGCCCGGCCAAAAGTACTTAGTTTTGCATTACACATACCAGATGTATGTCAGGGAAATACAGGATGTGATCTTTGTATTCGCCCACTTGGTTGACAAATGGCAAGGTGTATATACACGTGTATCAAATTCTCAGTGGTTATGTTTTACTCACTTGCTCTATATTATATTTTTGGGCATTTATAATCTTCTTTAATTAAATGTTTTGTTTTTATTTTTCCTATAGAACTAGCCCAATTCAGTACAATGTCACATGAAAAACTACCTTTACAACTTTGAGAGGAAGTTGAAAATAATTCATCAGGTGATTTAAGCTACCAATGATGACTTGAATCATAAACCAAAGAAGTTAACTAAACATTAATAATGCTTTATTTCATTGATATTTTCTTGTTAAATATTTTGCAACATAATAAAATTTACATAATTAAAATAATAGAGGGGCCAGGGAGATTGCTCAGTAGAATAAGCAGTTCCCTGGTAAGTGCAAGGATCTGAGTTTAATCCCCAATTCCACCAAAAAAATTAAAATAAAATAATAGAAATAGTCCTAAAAATAAATATAGGGTTTAGACACCTACCTACACTCCTTATGAAATTTAATCTTACATCAGGTAAAAATCAGTTCCTAATAGATCTTCTATGTGCAATATATTGCAATTAGACAATTCTTTTAACTCTATACTTTTCAAATATAAAACTTTATTTCAAATATAGGAAAAAAAACTAGAATATAGTATTAGAATTTTAGTCATCATACTGTACACTTATGAATATACAAACTAATAAATGCAGTGCTGGGAGATATATCTCAGTGATAGAGCACTAGATGTACAAGGTCCTTGGTTCAACTCCAGTACACAATAAATAATAAATGCCTATGCCAAAAAATCAGCTAAAGCATACAGATCTTTAAGAGCATGACTGTTTATTTTCAAAATGCATGCTGAGTACCTCAATTATAAAATAGATACCTCAGTATTATTTGAAAAGATAACACTACCTATGCAAAAACCCTAGCACATTCCTAACATCAGAACTAGCAGATGGTAAATCAAATATAAGGCAAAAGCAGTGTCAAAACAAAAACTTACTATGGGTATAGATTACTGGTAAAATGTTTGTGTGTGGTCCTGAGTATTATCTCTAGCACAGCAAAAAACATAATCTCTATTCTCTTTATTAAACAAGACCTTACAAGCCTTCAAAGTTCTCTTGATCTCACTCCCTACACACCCACCCATTCACATTCACTAGGCAGAATGACAATCCACAGAAAAATCAGAGGACTCTCTGGTGCTCTTTTATTCTGTTTATTTCTAAGACACACAATCTACTATAAATTTACCTGCGAAGTTTATACAAAAAAAATTTAAATAGCTAAGTAAATAATGTCATTTATGATACAAAATCTGCACACAGTATTTAAAGGCATAATTTTGAACACTATGCATGTTAATTTTTAAAATATTTTACTAATTAAAAAATGACATGTGGGCTGGGGAGATGACTCAGTAGAACAAGCACTTCCCTGGCAAGTGCAAGGGTCTAAATTCAATCCCCTGGTTCCCCAAATAGTAAAGACAAAGAAAAAAAAAAGACATGTTCATGGGCTGGGGAGATAGTTCAGTAGAATAAGTGCTTGCCTGGCAAGTGCATAGGCGTGAGTTCAATCCCCAGTTTGAGGAAAAAGAAAAAAAAGACACGTTCACTGTAAAAAATAAAAACCACACATAAGCCACCACTGTTGAAAGGGTTTTTGTTGTTGTTGTTGTTTTTAGATAAATTTCATTCTAAGGGCCAGGGAGATAGCTCAGTAGAATAAGCGCTTGCCTGGCAAGTGCAAGGGACTGAGTTCAATCCCTAGTTCCACAAAAAAAAAAAAATCATTCTAATCATTTTACAGCTTCCTACATCACTGTTTTCTTTTTCCCCCCTGTAGTTAGGACAGAGTCTACAGGGCCTCACTACATATATCAAATTCATAGTAATTTTGTTTTCAGCTTCCCAACTCCTGGGATTATAGGCACACACCATCATACCCCAGTCTCAATCACCATCTCAGTGTGCCCACAGGCAGGGATAGCACGGCACCCCAGGGTTCGAACCCTGGCCACTGCTCTCTAAGCAGGCACTTTAATCTGCTGAGCTATCAAGCCAGCCCCATCACTGATTCCCACAATGGAAATCTAGTTTTATTAAATATACACTTAAATTATATACTTATTTTCAAACCAAACAGGAAATTTGAACAGGCTACTCTCTAAATCAGTCTCAGTTCTTAAATTGAGTACTATTCTGCAATTCTAATGTTTAAAATTAGAATTTTTTTCATATATCTTACCTCCTAATCAAAGATAACTATTTTACTTTTAGAGAAAAAAATGGACCTGAGTGGATTAACAAAAGATAAATACTGACATGGCCCTTCTAAAGGATCTTTAAAAGTAATAACATACAATTTTTGCTTCATGTGCTTACTACAGACTGACTCACATGATGCCATTTCGATGTACTACTCTGATAAAACTTTATTATGAACAGCTATCCTGCTCATATTAGAATGAACATAGTTGTAAGTCAGTACTTTTCTGTACCCCTGTTCCTTTCCTAAGAAAGGCAAAAAGGTGGTGCATTTACTAAATCAAGGTATTTAGGGCTTTTTAAATACTTTTTTAGTTTGCTTTGTATTTCGGTATTGCAGATTGGATCTAGGTCCTCATAAATCCTGAACATATGCCAAATAAAAAAGGCTGTAATGCTGTCCTGTTAATAAGAAACGTTCAAAACATTTTACTCAGAGAGCTTACCTAACATGTGCAAGGCTCTGGACTCACTCCCCAGAATCCCAAAAGAAAAACAAAAATTTCACAAAATATGCAGCAATCCATATGACATAAAAACAAAATTGATATGTATTGTACATAAGTGCACTGAATTAGATCAGCATATATATATATATATATATATATATATATATATATATATATATATATATCTGGCAATAAAGAACTATTTGAAAAAATACTTACTGTGTGATTGAATTTTGAACACTCTTTTCATTTAAAGTCATCCCAGGAGGTGGATCATTTTGCAAAGCCAATAGTTCTTTTTGTAGTCGTTTCTAGAAAAGATTATCAACAGTTAATCGGTATTTTATTTTTTAACAATATATTTTCCAGTTATACACTCTTAAATTATTGATGAGGATTTCTTCCAAATGTTCCAAATATGTTTAACTTTACAAACTCCCTATATCTTATATTCCTAATTCTCAAAATTTAAATGGTCTGTCCTATATTTTGCAAACTAATGTCTGTTTCAACACATTTTCAAGTAGGTCTGAAGAATAGCCAGTTACTCACAAAATATCAACCTTTTTTTTTTAAACAGTTACATATTTTTATTATGTCACTTTCCCCAGAAGTTCTGGCAGATATTATGATACATTTAATTCTTAGACATTCTTTTTTTTTTTTGTCTTTTTGAGACAGCGTCTCACCATGCAGCTCAGGCTGGCCTTAAGCTCACTTTGTAGCTCAGGCTGTTCTCGAACTCACAACAAACCTCCTGCCTCAGCCTCCCAAGTGCTGGGATTACAGGCATGCGCCACCACGCCCGGCAGACATTCTTATCAAAGAATCCAGATTTTAGTTTTTCAGAAACTTCAATTAGTTTTCACATCATTAAGGAAATAAAGCATATTTTAGCAACTTTTTCAGTTTATTATTTCCATTTCCTGACAAAAATAGCTTGACTGAAAAATAAAAAGCACGAAGGAAAATGTAAGATTTCTGTTCCCATGCTCTGAACTGATCTCAAGTGCAGGAAAAAATTAAAGAATAAGGCAAGATGGTCACAAAATATCAGCTTCTTTAGGACTTGATAGCTACTTTATATGTCATAAAGTATAAATAGTCTAGATTAAATGTGATTAAAAGTTTTACCAGTGCTTCATTTGCTGTTTTCCAAATATAAAAACCATAGTTTTCTATAATGCTGAATCACTTCAGACAAGCTCTGCAAAGAAACTTTATAAAAGTAACCCCTTAAGCTAAAACCTTTCAGAAGTTTTAAGGAAATAAATTTACATTTTAATAGCTAGATTTATTCTCTTAACTAGAATCATTTGCAAACAATTTAACCTTTCAAGGATATTGTTATGTTTTTATCAGAAAACATCAGAGTCACAATGGTGGCAAACCAGTACCATGCATGCTACAGTGGGCTAGTCATTACCTCCCTCTGCAAGTTCTAAGAGATTCATCATCACTGGAACACAAAATATCAGGGCCTGGGATATACAAAGTTATTTTTCCATACAGATAACCTAAAGTGGTTTTGTATTTTGTATTCATATTTGTACAGAATTGTGTACCTCGTTTTATCAGTGGACTTCACTTTCAGTGTATGGTAAAGCAAAACAAAAGCCACATCAACCTCTAAAATAGGCTTATAAGTTTGCTTTTAAACTCATGAATTAAAATAACTAGCCAGGTGTGGTGGCTCATGCCTGTAATCCCAGCACTCAGAAGGCAGAGGCAGAGTTTCATTGTGAGTTCAAGGCCAGCCTGGGCTACAAAGCAAGTTTAAGGCCAGCCTGAACTGCATAGCAGAGTCTGTCTCATAAAGACAAAGACAAAATAACTGGGGTGAAATTCAGTGATAGAATGCAAAGCTATGAGTTCAACCTTTAGCATTACAAAAAAAAGTAATAATAACAAATATCACTGGATACAAGAGTATAAAGATTCTAAAATACTTCTGGGAGTAAGAAAAATAAGTATGTTTATATGCTCAGAATACAAGAGTTCTCTTCTAAAAACTGGCTTCTGCTTTTTGTGGACAATGTAACTTGATGGCAAAGTTCCTAGGTATTTTCATTTCCTGGCACCTTTAAATAAGCTTAGAGCTATTCCAGTATCACTACTGTTTAAGATAAAGATTATATTAAACAGCACATACATGTGCACATGCATCCATCAAGATGAATTAATCCAGGAGCGGGGAGATGGCTCAGTGTGGAATAAGCGCTTCCCTGGCAAGTGCAAAGGCCTGAGTCCAATCCCCGATTCCGCAAAAAAAAAGATGAGTTAATCCTAAAACATTACTAAACAAAACAAGCAAACCCAAAGTACACCAGTATGATTTGACATTCAAGTTTTTTTTTTGTTTGTTTGCAGAACTGGGGATTGAACTCAGGCCCTTTACGCTTGCCAGGGAAGTGCTTATTCCACTGAGCCATCTCCCCAGCCTGATTTGACATTCAAAACCAAACATATAAATGTACCATTCAAAATAAATTTATAAAGAAAAGTAAATGTTAACAAACATAAAGGGCTGCAATTTAAGAAAAAGGTAATGAGGAACAACATGCCCAAGTGATCAAGGCATTTAATGGCAACTTTTATTCCTTAAACAAGTATGCATTTTTTTTAGGCCACCTGCTTTGTTCTTGAGACAAGGTCTTCCTATGCAGTTCAGACTGACCTTGAACTCACTACGTAGCCCAGAACTGGCCTGGGAACTCAGAACAATCTTCCTAATCCTCCTGCCTCAGCCTCCTCAGTGCTGGATTACAGGTGTGCTCCACCATGCCTGGCTCTTAAGGCAACTTTTAAATATGATGTGAAAAGAGGTAAAGCAGTAGAGAATAGTGCAGAAGCGTGGTACAGTAGATGTCTGTTAAACAGAAACTTGCCAGGCACAGTAGCCACCACCTATAATTCTAGATACTGGGAAGACCAAGGCAAGAGGATGACATTCGGTCTCAGCCCATACAATTCAGTAAGCCATCTCAAAATGATGAAACGGGTGGGGGATGTAAAAAGGGTACCTTCATTCAATGTCCAGTACTGCACCTAAAAAAGGAAAAACTTAAGTATACACAAATACTAATGCAAAAGGGTCTAGGAGAGAAGAGAGGAAGGAGAGAAATGACTTATAAGTTACTAAAAGAAATCAATCAGATTCAGAATACAGGTTTACTCACTTCACAAGGGACTGTGGTTTTGTTTTTTGTTTTTTTTTTTTTCTTTTTCTTTTTCTTTTTTTTTCTTGGCGGAACCTGGGACTGAACTCAGGCCCTTGAGCTCGCCAGGCAAGTGCTTATTTTACTGAGCTATCTCCCTGGCTCCCCGGCTCCCCCGCTCCCCCAGGGACTGTGTTTTCACTGGTAACTATGGTACCTAAATAGGGGTAAAACACAAGCCAAAAGACTTAGAATGATCACTATTCAGTGATTGCAGGATAGTGATTTTTCTTTTTACTAATCTGTATTTTCTAATATTTTAGCAAGAAACATGCATTTTATTTTTAACTAAAAATAAATTAAGTAAATTCCTCAGAATAGTGCAGCAGACATACTAGAGAAGTTAGGCCTCAAATGAAGAACAGAAAGTCAGCCAAAAAACTACTACAGTAAAAGTTAAGACAGGACTAATGAACAACTGAAGAATCAAAGGACTGAATAAGGATGCCCAATAAACTGGATTTGAGGATAACTGGCTGTAGGAAGTAAAAGAAATAATGTAGGTAACCCAAGATATTAGTTTACACAGATAATGAGAAACACTAACCCTGAAAGAAATATAGGAAAAGGAACAGGTAGGTAACTGGCCTCTGTTTAAGCGAGGCTGGAGGCAATTGAGATTAAGATCAGGTTTGGACCTGTCAAGTTCAAGTTTCTTGTGGAACATTCAGATTTACAGATAAAAACTGAACTGATCTGAGCTGAACAATGACTTCTCTTTCAATGAAGTTGCTCTCTTTCAACTGGTTAGGCACTCTACCATGAGCTCAGTATATGTAATATGTACTTTAAAAAAAAAAAAAAAAAGTATGTGGGGGCTTACGAGTTAGCTCAGTTGTTTAACTGAGCAAACACAGTCAGATGCAGGGGACCACAGTTCGATCCCCAGCTCCACATGCCTTACCAGACCCACCCTTAAGGCATCCTGAGGCAGCCAAAAAAAAAAAATTCTTCTCAACTTGAAAAAAAAGTGCAATATGCAAACGTACCTACTTGCTTGCCTCCAAATCACTATTAAGCATGACAGAGTTGATGTTTCATTTAAGTTAATCATTTTTTCATTATAGAAAAATATTTAAATTTTTTTCTGTAGAAAATTTCAAAATATTTTACCTTTTAGATTTGGCTAGGCTACCTAGAAATTTTGATAAGTTATTCAGGTAAATAAAATGTCAAAAAAACAGAAAATATACCACAGTAGATAACAGCCACAGTATGATACGTAACAACTCTTAAATATGATAAGTGAAAAGGATTGATAATACTGTATTCAAAGAGTAGAAAGTTTGATTTGTAACACAAATTGAACATCAACATAAAGAATTAGGGCTGGGTATGGTAGTACACATCTGTAATCCCAGCGTGCAGGAGGCTGAGGCAGGAGGATCACTGTAAGTTCATTCCAGAGCAGCCTGGGCACCTAGGCTACAAAGTGAGCTCAAGGCCAGTATGAACTACATAACAAGACCTTGTCTCAAAAAGAAAAAAACAAAGCACAATTAGGAGAAGCTTGAGACATTCCTAGCTAAATGGATATACCTTGAGACCCTATTTTTAAATAAAATAAATTGGACACACATATTAAATATGGTGAGAAACTGAAAATGTATAACAAATAATGGGAAATGAGAAGAAATTGTTCAAATGAGAATAAGAGAGGAGAAGGAAAAAGGAAAGGACAATAACACAAGAAAAAAAAGCTTTTGTAGATAAAGAGGGCACCAGATTGAAGGGAGGGAAGGAGAATAGGAAAAAAAAGCAAGGTATATCACATATGAATACAAGTTCCCTATAATGAAATATTACCATTATGTATATCTAAAATATACCAATTAGCTGGGCGTGGTGGCACATGCCTGTAATCCCAGCAGTCAGGAGGCTGAGCCAGGAGGATTGTTGTGAGTTCAAGACCAGCCTGAGCTACTAAGTGAGTTTAAGGCCAGCCTGAACTGCATAGTGAAACCCTGTCTCAAAAAGACAAAAAAAATAAAATAAAATATACCAATAAAAAAAAAAAGAATTAAGTAATAGTACACCAGAGGATTTCACTTATTTGTTCAAAATGTAAGCAAAACACAAACCTTAACAGTATCAGCTAAGCATGGTGGTACATGCCTATAACACCTCTACTTGAGAGGATACCTGGATGACTTAGTAATCTAGTAAAACTTTGTCTCAAAAACTAAAGAGATAGGGATATACCTTGGTGAGAAAGCTCTAGCTTCAATCCCAGCAACACACACACACACACACACACACACACACACACAAATGCACAATAAATTACATACTAAAAAGAATATGCTATTTATTAGTTGAGTGTATTAGTCCAAAATCTTTATGATGAAATCTCCAATGTGTTGATATTCAGATGCAGCCCTTAGAAGTAACTGGTCATAAAGGCACAATCTGAATAAATGGTAAGCATCTTAGAAGAGAGACCTAAGGGAGTTTGTTGTGTTACTTTCCCTCAAGAACACATACCTAGAAGGTGCCATCTATGAAGAGGCCCTTTCTAGCCACCAACCTGCCAGTGCCTTGATCTTAGAATCCCTAGCAACCAGAAGGGAGGGCAATAAATTTCTACTATTTATAAATAGTAGATACCGAATCAAAAGTATCTGTTAGAACAGAACAAAAGGATATAATTAACTGGAAAACTCAATCCCTGATTTCTAGGAGTATGAGATAGATAGATAGATAGATAGATAGATAGATAGATAGATAGATAGACAGACAGACAGACAGACAGACAGACAGACAGACAGACAGACAGACAGACAGACAGATCTTTAAAAATCACTTGTGTCTTAGTACTTTCATACTTAAACATCTACCTCACACTGGTACTGAATGACAGAACAACACTACATAGCAGAGTTAACAGTAATTTGAATGGATTTTTGTATGCGTGGTGCTAGCAATTAAACCCACAGCCTCATCCCCACTAGGGATGCATTCTACCA
Source organism: Ctenomys sociabilis (assembly GCA_004027165.1). Taxonomy (NCBI): domain Eukaryota; kingdom Metazoa; phylum Chordata; class Mammalia; order Rodentia; family Ctenomyidae; genus Ctenomys; species Ctenomys sociabilis. Next base: position 56,566 of record PVKA01001575.1, read on the forward strand.
CTTAAGACATCCCAAGCCCAAGAATTTGATAAGTCTGAAGCTATAAGCAGGGCTAGGAAGGCAGGCCAAATAGCTTAGCCCATTAAAGGAGGCGGGGACCAGGAGTTCAGGAATTCCACCACCTGGCCTGCAGTGCTGGCCCCACCCCAGGCACACTGAGAAAGTCATTGAGACTGGGCCTGGTGGCACAAGCCTGTAATCCCAACACTTGAGAGGCTGTAAACAGGAGGATCACTACCAGTGCAAGCTATGCAGTTAGACCCTATACTTCCTGTGCTAAATACCAAAAAAAAAAGGGCTAGGGATGTCAATGGTAGAGCTCTAGCTTAGCAAGTACAAAGCCCTAAATTTGAATCACCAGCACTGGGGAAAAACCTAAATGAATACAATAAAGTTGTATTAAATTTCACAGATTAAAAGAAAAGTGGAAAAGAAAAAGAAAAAAGATAACTATCTTAAGAGTTTAATCAACTTTGGAAGAAATAACTTAAGCTTGTAGCTTCCTCACCTGCTGCTATAAGAGAATATTTTTAAATAACAAACTTCTGATGTTCTCCATAGTTTATTAATGAAAACTTTCCAAGACAGGCTCATGCCTGTAATCCTAGCAATTAGGAAGCCTTAAGGATGAGTCCAAGCCTAGAGTAGATTACAGAAAGCTCAAGGCTAAATTAGATTACAAAACCCAATCTCAAAAACAAAAACAATAAAACAGACAAAAATAATAAAACAGGCATACACATTACAACAACAAAAGAAAAACCTACCTTCAAGCAAAAATTCTCAATATGTAAAAAATGAAAATTGCCTACTTCTTTCCTTATTTTTCATCCAGTAACTGTTCCAATGGTCAATCTCTGGCTCTTAGGGCTTAAAGAATGCTCTCTCATTCTTAAAATCCTCCCATCTTTTTTTCTTTCAGCTCTTATCAATTCATCCAGGATCATATGTTGTGTTTTTTTGTTTGTTTTGGTTTTTTTTTGGCAGAACCAGGAATTGAACCTACGCCCTTGCGCTTGCCAGGGAAGTGCTTATTCCACTGAGCCATCTCCCCAGCCCCTCATCCAGGATCATGTTTTCATAATAATCAACTTGGTTTCCAACAACCTCAACTTCACTCTTCCATTTCATAACCTCTCTGCCCTATATGGCTGGGTCTCTCATAGCTTTAGTACATTTGTCATGTCTTTCTCTATATGTCTTCTTTTTCATGGTCCAATTCCTTAAAATCAGGCAACATCCATCAACTCCACCAATCACTTACATTTCTCACCCTTACAAGCTTCTCATGGAGCAGTGAAGCTTGTTTATCAAATGTACAGGAGATCTTAGTGAACTGACTTCTTATAATTTTTCATGCAATGGTCTCTTCTATTTGATTCTGTTATACCAAATAGTACTCTTCTGTTTCTTCTATACTTGTTTTACTTGCTGGTTCCTCTTTCTTTGAAGGGACTCCTAATGCAGTGCATATTTCTACCATTTTCTTCAGTGAGTTCCTTCTCCATGACTTTAAATTCTTTACCAGGAAGTATTTCAACAAATACTTCATTGGGAAAAACTGGGTTTGTCACACCCCTTTAATCCTACTCCTCAGGAGGATGATGAAGAAGAAAATCACCAGAGGATATAGCTCAGCAGCACAGGAACCTGCCTAGCAAGCACAAGGTCTTGAGTTTGATCCCCAGTATCAGAAAAAACAAACAAACAAAAGAAAATCACCATAAATTCAAAGCCACCTTGTGCTACATAAGCAACTTCAAGGCCAAGTGGGGGGTTGGGAGGGCATTACAAATGCAGACTGTGATAGTAACTGGAAATACCTTAGTGTTTGGTGCATGCCTGCAAACCCAGGCACTATACTTGGGAGGCTAAGGCTGGAGGATCCTAAGTTGCAGGCTACCTCAGCAACTTAGCAAAACCCTGTCTCAGAAAGAAAAAGGACAGGGATGTAGCTCAGTGTTCTAGTGCTTGGCTCCATCCCCAGCACTGCCAAAAAAAGAATATAGCTAACTAAATCACGGCACACAGAACACTGAAGCTCAATTCTTATATCAGAAGAGTTCCAGGATTTTTATCCTTTACATTCATTGGCTTAATAGGAAATGTAGCATAGATCTTTTGTTCTTATAGGTTTAGTCTCAAAGTAACATCCATTTAGTCATTTGTAACTAACTGAGCATCATTACTGTCCTGAGCTTAATAATTTCCAGTTAACACAAAATTTATTTTAGAAGTGAGCATTATGATCCGTTTTCTGCATTTCACTCAGTTGTCTTTTTTTTTTTTTTTTGCGGAACCAGGGATTGAACTCAGGCCCTTGCACTTGCCAGGAAAGCACTTATTCCACTGAGCCGTCTCCCTGGCCCCTAAAGATTCTTTTTTTTTTTTTTTTTTTTTTTTTTGCGGAACCGGGGATTGAACTCAGACCCTTGGGCTTGCCAGGCAAGTGCTTATTCTACTGAGCCATGTCCCTGGCCAAAATTTATTTTAGAGAAACAAAAATGGCAAGCATGCCGATAATCTCAGCACTCTGGAAGCTGGAAGAAGAGGGTGCAGTTAAAGACAATTTTCGTGCAGAGAGTTCCAGGGAAGTCTGGACTAACAATGAGAATCTAGCTCAGACCGATAAAACTGATACTATCACTCTTTAAAGAACATTTCTATTGTCACATAGAGTTGTAGGAATTACAGATAAATTAGAAAACTGGACATGGTGGCATATAATACTAGAACATTTTGTGAATATAAGTGCCTCCAAAGTTCCAGAATGTTATTCTACTTGGCTTCACAAATAAGCTACCTAGTGTTCTTCTACATACCATTCTAATTCAGTCATATGCACCTACAATTACTTGTCAGTAGTTTTACAACTGATATATACACAAACACACATATTCTCCTCAGTTTTAACATCTTTCCATATTGTCTTAACTATCCTGTATAGCACACATTTAAAAATTAATTTCTATCTATCCATATCCTTTTGGAATTTTTAATGTTCTAAAATTGTTCTAAGGCCAGGCATGGCGGCACACACCTGTAAACACAATAAATCCCAGTACTCAGGAAGCTGTGGCAGGAGGATCAGGAAGATCAACCTGAGTTTCAGGCCAGTCTGGCCTACACAGTGAGTTCAAGGTCAGCCTCAACTATAGAGTGAGGCCCCGGCTCAAAACACACACACCCTATAAAATGCATTTCATATAACTTTGGCTTTTGCACAAAGCCAAATTCTTTTAATCACCTGAACAAAGCACCACTGTGAAACCATACAGGTTCACAATCCATGCAATATATCTTACATCTTCTCTAAAGTAAATTACTATTTTTTTAATTAAAAACAGTACTAAAAGAAAAAATATGCAGTATAAACAATTTCCCCTTGCTACCTACCTTTGAAACTCAGAACCCTGAACTTGCCAAGCAGGCACTTATGTCCCTAAGCTATCGCTCCAGCCACCTCCCCCAAATTATACAAGCTTGTACATTTCTAAATATGGTACTGTTTTTTACACATAAACATTTCCAACCTAAAAAAAATTTTTTTCCATCAGCAGGAATAAAACTTTTAAAAAGCTTCCAAATCTTTTGATTTCACATTATTTTATCAAACTAGGGATACAGGGATTTGTCTTTTTTCTTAGTAAACTCAGTTATATTATCCTGAATTTTATGGGTTCATCAATACTTTTGCCAAACAACAGTAATGGACCTGGCAAACTCATGGGCCTGAGTTCAAGACCCGATTCTGCCCAAAATTTAAAAAAAAAAAACAGTAACGGAAATTTCTCATTTGCAGTCAAAATCATCAAGCAAAGAAGGGGGGAAAAAAGATTACCTTTAATGGTTATAGAAGTTGTTTTCTTCGGAGTACTAGGGATTAAACCCAAGGACTTGCATGCTAGATGGGCACTGATATGGTTGATAGATACCCTGTGCCAACTTGAGGCGACTAGAAGCTTAACTAAGTAACTCAGTAGGGAGTCAGGGTCCTTACTTTGCAAGATCCTCAGTTTGTGGAAGAAGCAGGCAGGGAGATGGTGTGGGCTTGACAGTGAAAGTACATTATAAGGAAGAAAAAGAGGCTTGCTTTCCCCACTTTTACTCTTGTTACTTTTCTGTCTCCTTGAAGTATTGTCCCTGTGCCACACTACCCTCTCTTGGAGGCAGGTGAATGTGGACTGAAACCTCCACAAATTGTAAGCTAAACAGACCTTTCTTTCCTTAACTCTGAGCATCAGTTATTTGTCTCAGCAATGAGACAAGTAACCAAGAAAACACTAAACCTCTGAACTATTCCTCTAGTTCAAATAATTTTTTTTTAAATACAGTATCACTATGAAGTACAGACTGGCCTGCTATACTCTTCTGCCTCAGCCTCCAGAGTGCTGGGATTACAACCATCACTACTAGCCTCAAGCATCTTTTTTCTAATCTAAAGAAAATATGATGAAATGCTTGGTACCCATTGTAACCTGGTACCAGAACTGAGAGTGTACTCTTTCGCAGAAAACTTGCCTAGAATGTGCAAGGGTCAGGAATGAATTCCTAGCACCCTTCCCACACAAAAAGACTGCATAATAAAACCAATATTTAAAGATCAAGTTCAAACTTTGAAGTTTTCTTAAAACTAATGCTTGCTTACAAATTTAGGCCTCAGTTGCCAAAAACAGCCCTAGCATAATTCTGAGATTCTCAGAAAGAATAACTTTAGCTGTGACAATGGTGGAATACACCTGTATTCCCACCACTCAGTAGCCTAAGGCATTTTTTGTCACTCCATGGTAACTCAGAAATCAATATGTAAAATGTCTGAAAATATAGTTAATGAGATAAAAACAAAGCAATACCTGAGGAAAGTAGCAAAACTTAATGTATTAAAAATAAAAATATAAAAAGTATGTGTATCAAATTTCATTTTAATTAGTATCAGCAATATAAAATGGTATGTTTGCCTTATAAACTATGCATATTCTCCTATGTATCTTCAATTATCTCTAAATTCACTATGACATTTAACAGACTGTAAATGCTATGTAAAATTTTGTTATACAATATTGTTTAAAGAATAGCAAGAGAGCCGGGTGTGGTGATGCATGCCTGTAATCCCAGCACTCGAGAGGCTGAGACAGAAGGATTGTTGTGATTTCAAGACCAGCCTGAGCTACAAAGTGAGCTTAAGACCAGCCTGAACTGCATAGTGAGACCCTGTCTCAAAAAGACAAAAAAAAAAAAATAGCAAGAGAAAAAAATCTGCGCATGTTTACTATAGGCCCAATTTTTTTAAAGTATGCTCAATCCACATTTGGTTGAATTCTCAAATGGGAATCAGACAGATATAAAAGGATGCCTGTATTGGGGCTCAGAGAGAAACCAACTGCATAATCTATACAATACTATGAACTATCATAAAGTGAAATAATTACACAGTAAGTGAAAGAACCACCCATCAAATATTAAATCTATTTGAGGGGGCCTGCCCATTAGCTCAGTTCTTTAAGTGACTTTAAGTGAATGATTAAACAAAGCAATCAGGATGCTGTGGTTTGATCCCCAGACCCCCAAGCCTTAACAGACCCAACCTGAAGGCAACTTGAGCCAGCCAAAAAAAAAAAGATCTAGTTGAAAGAGATACATATAATTAACAGAAACTACACTGACTTTAAATTATCCTAGTCAATCCAATTGTTTAGTTTCTCTAACTGAGGCAGGGGAGAAGCAAAGACAGTCATGAATGCAATTATAGACAGGACAAAAGGTTAATACACTCAGATGCTTTCACATCACTTCTAACCTACTCTGAAAAGAGTATTTACCTGAATTGTGACCTATTTTATTCAGAACAACTACCACTAAATAGAGTACTCCTCTTCAACTTAAAAATTTAATAAAGACAAAGCATCTTTATAACTACAAAGCAAAAATGTAAAACCTTATAAGAGGGCAAACATGTTGTGAGGGCTCACAAAGTAAGAAAATGGGGTTTGGCTATGAGGAGCCATGAATTCACATCACATGTGAAGCTGTAAAGAACTAAGGTAGATACTGAGTAAAAGTTGAATTCAGGGGGAAAAAAAGACAAATGGCTAACAAAATAACCTGCATTTAAAAATTTTTCCGTTTTTCTGAGCCAAGATTTTATTACATAGTGTAAATCTTCCTTGAACTTGCTCTGCACACTCTAGCTAGCCTCAAATTCACCATCCTCAGCCTCTTAATTGCTAGAATAATCTACTACTTAAAAACAACAACAACAACAAAAAATTAGAAACAACAAAGATGAAGAGTTATTGTACCAAAACTGCCCAGAATTAAAAATGTAACTTTTTATAGTAAGTGACTAAACAGAGTTGCTAAAAAGTCCTAGCAAGGAAAAGTTATCAAGAGAATCTATAAATTTGCAGCAAGGCTGCTCTGAACAAAGGACAGAGGAAATAAAAGATCTAAAGCCCAGAATATAACATGATCTGATGGCTAGAAATGTTAATGAAGTAAAAGTTCAGCACAGATTTCAGAATACAAAATAGAAAAACTAGCAACAATAACTACCCTAATAAAGGAGCAAAAAACTTAAAAAAAAAAAAAAAAAACTAACATTCCAAGTACCCAGAAAGGGCAACTCATCTTTTAACATGAAGCTCCCAGCACTGGAGGATGTTATAAGCACCACCTGGCAAAAGCAAAGTCCCAAGTTCGAAGCTCCTAAAATCATTTTTAATGAGAATGTTATTTCTGTTCAACTCTAAAAATTCATGATGTAATTTCTAAATGTAGCTGGAAACAGAAGAGTCAAAAGCCTATAAGAGCACCCAACAGCCACATCTTAATACACTCATCAATTCTCCTTAGAGAACCCTGCTGACTTTTTTTATATAAAGCAGCCACCAAACAAGAAATTTCAGTAAAGCTGATAAGACAGTCAACATTACTCTGATATGTACAAGAAATGGATAGATCTTTAAGTATGCAAAAAGTCAGCCATAGGTACAATATAGTTTTGTTTTTTCCTTTGGACTTAAATTTGATTCTTAGAGGTCCTCTAGAGGATTAAAATAACTGTCTAAGATATCCTGTACTTTATCAGACCCAAAGAGATACACCACAATTTATTCAATTTACATAATTTAGATACCTGCATTCCTACACTGTAATGGAGATGTATCTTCAAACTAAAGAGAAAATTCATGGTCTGCAATGGGAGAGAGGAAAAACTGGGAGTGACCACTTATACATAACAGATTTCCTTTCAGAAAGATGAGTATGTTCTGGTAACAATACTAATGGCAGTCATATCAGAAGCCACTGAAATATATATATATATAGAATAAGTTTTATGATATGCAAAAATTATTTCAACCGGAAGAAAAAAACTGCTTTTACAATTAATATAGAAGGCAAGCTCACAATTTTTTTAAGGTGGTGCTGCTTTTGAGATAAAACTCTCACTATGTATTCTAGGCTGGCATCAAATTCACAGCAACCTTCCTGCTTCAGCCTCTTCAGTACTGCAATGACAGTATGATCCACCATGCCTGGCTAAGGCTCACAATTTTACTTGGCTAATTTTCTAATATCTAAACAGGACTGTTGAAGAACATACATTAACTTAGAAACTGCATTTCATTCCCTTTCCCGTGATGTGGAAATACAGACCACATACAACATATAACCACAAAAGATCTGTTTTTTGTCCACTGATAGCCAACACAGAAACCAAGAAGCAAAAGAACTACACTTTAAAGACAAACATTATCTGGTAGAGGAGTTCAAAATAAGAAACCTACAGCATTATAATTTATAATTCCAAAGATCCATAAAATGAAATAAAACTGGAACTTTACCACATATGACTTTTATCAATCTCTGCTTTATGTCAAGGGGGAGAAGATTATATAGCTATTAAAAGACAAATTGGAGCCGGGCGTGGTGGCGCATGCCTGTAATCCCAGCACTTGGGAGGCTGAGGCAGGAGGATTGTTGTGAGTTCGAGACCAGCCTAGGCTATAAAGTGAGTTTAAGGCCAGCCTGAACTGCATAGTGAGACCCTGTCTCAAAAAAAAAAAAAAAAAAAAAAAAAAAAAAAAGACAAATTGGAATTCAAACTCATTTATCTGATGCTAAAAATTGTATTCATTCACTTATTCACCATTTACTGAGAGCCTTAGATGACAGGCACTCAATTGCATCCAGAGAAAAGAGTAAACTGACCAACTAATCAGTAATAGATCAAAGGTATGAAGAATTCAGCACGTGAGGGAAATCACCAATGCTGGGAAGCCTTCACTAAAAAAATAACACTGAACAAAGATTTTTTTTTTCCCAAATATTTGCATTTATTATAAACAAGGGTGCAGAGCCCAGACTCTCAGGAACACAACAGATACAATGCTAAGACAGCTGGTAAAACATTAACAATGACAAGGAACTCCAAGGTATTTGAGTTGGGGCCAGAGCTGCCACTCAGGCCCCACCCCTTTGCCCACCACCCCCCTTTGGTCCACATAATGCTTTGGCCCTGGTGTCCTGGCTGCCAGGACAAATTGTGACCTGAGCCCCCTGGAATTGAATATTCTATTAGGCTTCTGTAAGGGTGAGCAGGGACTATCAGAGGTCAGGTTCTTTCCCCTCCTCTATGGTCCATTCTTCCCACATCTGAAAGCCTCACATCAACTATGATACTTGAAATCAAAGAGGCAAAATTTTTGGCTGAAAGTAAATTGAAACACTGCAGGGAGGACACCTCAGTGTGCTGGTGGACAGAGACCCTGCAGCCCACCTGTGGCAGGGACTAGGCAGCAAGGGCAGGAGAGCGTCCCCGTGGGCCTCTAGGCTTGAGTGCAGCGGCTACCGGGTCACAAACCTGTCGGTGGGCAGGGCCCTGCCCGAGTGTTTTCACCTTACAGCTCAGTGACCAAACACTGAGCATGGCAAAGGCTAGGGAACAACCAGACATCTGCAGGAAGGACAGGGCCCCAGCAGAAGCCCATCCTTGACCCAGATGCCTGCCTCAGTAATGAGCATCGCAGCCCCTGGGGACAAGCCATGGCCTCAAGCCACAACCAGGACATGTATGTGACATCAAAAAAATGCTATGCTATCCTAGGGTGCCAGGTTATACTTTGTCACCCTGCAGTGAGCTAGAAAAGACTGCCCACTCCACTCTTCAGATTTGCTTTGAGATTTCAGGAAGCATAATTTCAAGTGAAGAAAACCAAGTTTGGTCCCAGCCCACCTTGTTGACATCAAAGGAAGCCACATGTCACATGCAATGTACATAGGGTAGTAAAAAGTGCCTGCATAACACACACACACACACACACACACACACACACACACACACACAATCAAGTGGCAGCCAGAGAGGCAGGGTGCACTCAGAAGGCTGCCTTCAGAGGATCCATATAGGCTGGGTTGTACGGAGGCTGGCAGGCAGGGTAGGGCACTGCTGCACCTCCAGTCAAGGTCTCATGGTAGGCTGGAGACCCCCTGGGCTGGGCTGGGTAGGGTGGTGGGTATTGCATTGGGTTGGGCGCTGCTGGCATTCCTGGCTGCGGGGGCATGGGGTGGTAGCCCTGGTACGTTGATCCAAGGTAGCTATGGGGAGCACTTGGAGGCTGAGGGTAAGGGGCATACACCACAGTGGTGGCTGTGGTGGTGGTCACGAAAGAATGTGGTCAGAGGCACAAATGATGATGGTGAAGACAGAGCACACAAAGATGGTCAGGCCGATGGCTACAGTTGCTCCGAACCCCATGTTAGCCTCTGCCTTCACTCAGGGCCTCCTGCAGGCCTGGACTTCCTCTTTCCATAAGACAATGGGTCTCAATCCTGAACAAAGATCTTAATAAAAATAGAAAGTAGGGCTGGCCAAATAGCTCAGTGGATTAAAGCATCCATAAGCTGGTGCAGGGGCCAAGGGTTTTATCCCTTGGCTGTCATGCTGGCTCCACCCCCAGGGCACACTAAAAAGGCTATTGAGACTGTGCGTGGTTGCACACACCAGTAATCCCAGCTCTTGGGAGGCTGTAAACAGGGAGATCACTATGAGTCTCATTTACACAGTGAGACCCTGAACACCCTGTAGACCTTTCCCTAAAATAAAAAATAAAATAAAATAAAAATAGGAAGTAATCCCTCCCTGCCCTCCCAAAACACAAAAGATATTAAATAAGGAAAAATTTTAATACCTGGTAAACATGAATATTCTGCAGATAAAATTAATGAGACATACAGCAGTAATATACTATGCAATAAAACTCCTTTAATACAAAATAGTTCAGATAAACAGCTACCGTTCAGTGAGAAGATTTTTTTTTTTTTTTTTTTTTTTTTTTTTTTGAGACAGGGTCTCGCTATGCAGTTCAGGCTGGCTTTAAGCTCACTTTGTAGCTCAGGCTGGTCTCGAACTCACAACAATCCTCCTGCCTCAGCCTCCCGAGTGCTGGGATTACAGGCATGCGCCACCACGCCCAGTTTTTTGTGTTTTTTTTTTTTTTTGAGAAGAAAGATTGGTACTAATTTTTTTTTTTTTTTTTTGCAAAACCAGGGACTGAACTCAGGCCCTTATGCTTGCCACGGAAGCACTTATTCCACTAAGCCATCTTCCTGGCTGTACTAATATTGTTTAAACAAGAAATCATGTCTGTATCTTGTACTCCAAATAACTACTATGAAGACAATATGAAATGTATTAACTATTGTAACTGTCCTACTAATCCATTTTGTAACTATCTCATTGCTATTTCTTATTAAAATTAATAAAAAAATTTTCAAAAAAAGAACTCCTTTAACAAATGTTTAAGTTAAGTAAATACTAAACAGAAGTTTATTTCAGAGAAAGGCCAATCATTAATTACACTTTTAAAACTTTTCCACCCCGGAAGCAACAACTCAGCGAGATCTTGCCTCAAAATAAAAAAAAAAGGACTGAAAATGTAGCTCATTGGCATCTTGGGTTGGGGGGGCACGGACACACAAGACACTTTTATTATCAACTCTAATGAATAGTCCCCCTTATTTTCTGGCTATAGAAGGTAAAAACCAGTACTGTATTAACTGTTTCTTGACTGAAAAGTTAAATAATTATCTTAACAAATTCTCTATAATGCTAAACCTGTGAAAATGATTGTCACCTAAACTTAATAGCATTTCTAAATTTCAGAGAAACTTTGCTTCTCACAGTGTAATAAGTAAATCACTTACCTAACTAATTACCAGAAATCACTTTCTCTGTCTTTATTAGAATGAAAAAGTACTACCTGACTTTCTCTTTCACAAAGCTGCAATAAAAATCCAGGAGACGGGACATAAAAAAAAAAAATACACACAGACACATACTTGAAAAAGAGTAGGTTGAAAAACAGAAATAAAAAAGGAACTTTCTGTAATGTATAAATATGAATGTTAGTGGCCAGGGAGATGGCTCAGTGGAATAAGTGCTTCCTTGGCAAGCACAAGGGTCTGAGTTCAATCCCCAATTGTGGGGGGAAAAAAAAAAAAAAAAAAAAAAATATATATATATATATATATATATATATATATATATATATATATGAATGTTATTCTCTTTTAGGTATTCAAACTTACTATTACAGAATTGCCTAAAAGGTTTCTCTGAAACAGAATTTAATGAATGTAGAGTTTGCTACTTAGGGATGTTTCTTAAAGTGTGGAGTGATTGACAAATGTTTACTGTTTTCAATACATGCACAGGTAAGAAACAAAGAGGAAAACGTTTCTTGCTTTCATGAAGTCTATGGCCAAGGGAGGAGACTAGAAATGTTAATAAAAACCTAAACATTGTTAGCCAGGTGTGGTGACACACACATATAATCCCAGCACTCCTGAGGCACAGACAGGAGGACTGCTGCAACTTTAAGGCCAGCCTATACTACACAATGAGTCTAAGACCAGCCTGAACTACATAGCAAGACCCTGTCTCAAAACAAAACAAAAAAAAAAAAACCTTTTAGGACAATTATAAAAGGGATCTCATAAAACAATAACTGATTGAAAGTAAAGAGAAAACTTTTCATAGTGAGACAACTACTATAGCTGTTCACGAACTACTTAGTTTACGACTCACACAAAACACTCTGATTTTACTGTTTCCCTTTGCCCCTTCCCCTGAGCCAACAGCCCTACCACATAAAGAATCCTGCAAACCTCAGATATCACAACGCAAGTTCCCAGTGCTCAGTGATACTCAGCATCCAAAATGCATCAATTTTCTAACTTTTACAGCATAGCACAACCCTTAATTAATGACACTGACAACCATGCATGGGCTAATTATCAAAGAAACATCACCACAGTAATATTGAGTAAAGAGATCTGGAGCTGTGAATAATACAAAATAACTGTTTCTAGGCCATGTGAAAATAAGCACAAAATCATTTCTATCTGTTGCTATTAAATCTCAATGTCCTTCCAGTTAACCAACTCAACAGTCTATGACACAGCTAGTTTAAAGAAGAAAATGCAGAAAACTCACAAAGAATTACCAAACCCATCATTTCTTAATTATATCATTATTTTTTAGGTTAACAAATGTCAATTATTATGCATTTTCTGGGTTTGTATGATATGCCCTGTAGTTCAGGGCAGCATGTCTAAAAAAACAAACACACAGTGTATCTCAAGTATACTAAGAGAAGTCTGGATGAAACTGCCAAATTCTAAAACTGGAAAACATAAAGGAAGTTAAACCAGATAAGTATTTCGAAACATGAAATGAGTTGTGGGAACAGGAAAAAAATATAAAATGAAAAACAAAAAAATTTCAGGGTTTAACTGAAAACAATAGCTCAATACTGCTACTCTTTTAAAAAATGTTTAGAATCATTTGGAGATGGAAACTTTGTATCAAATAATAAAGTGCAAAACTAAAATATGTTACAAAGAATGTTCCATTTAATTTTTTAAAATTTCTAAAATTACCAAAATTAAATGTAGATTTAATTCCTGTACATTTTAACTATCACCAGGACCATACTAGTCTCTTTAAAAGTTTCTTTCCACTTAGGCAACAAGGTCTCCTGTGCAATTTAAGCCAGTCTTGCATAGTCCAGGTTAGCCTTAAACTCAGGGCAATTTTCCTGCGTCAGCCTCCCAAATTCTAGGATTATAGTTAAACCATCACAGACAGCTAAAAAGTTTCTTAAGATATAATCCAATTATGATTAGAAAGAAACATATAAATTTTTTTTTAAAAACCTCACAGAAGTGTGAAAATCACCACCTTGAAGTGTACATGGGGAAATTCCAGCAACTGTTCAATAGAACTTTCCTAGAAGTATAGATATCTGTGTAGTAAGCCCCCCTTCCTTGGTATTTCACAAAGAGCTGCCTGGTCAGTAGCTTCCAGTCTCCAACAACCTTGTCCATCTTTGTGTACTACACAAAATAATCTTTTAAACAAGGCACAGTAGCATATATCTGTAATCTCCTCAGTGGGGTGGCTCAGGCCAGGAATGACTGAGTTTGAGGCCAGCCTGGGTTATGTAGTACGTTCAAAGCTAGCTTGGACTATACTGAGATCCTGTCTCAAACCATCCCTGCAAATTTATTTTTTGTGGGCATGACCTCAAAGAAAAGATGAAATATATTAGAACAGTTTTGATCTCAATTTTAATGCATACTCTTCAACAGGAAATTCAGTATACTTGATTTCATTGCATCAGTCTTTGCAACTTTTTATTTTTATTAAATAATCAAATCCCACATTACATTTGTACATTATGGCATTTTTTTTGTATTTATTTATTTGATACAGGGTCTCACTATGAAGCTCAGACTTGCCTCCCCAGCACTGGGATTACAGGTGTGTGCCATCACACCTGGTTTGGGGGTAGGCAGTGGTTTTGGGGTTGGCACAGCACCTGAGTGTCCAAGTCCAGCATGGTATGCAGTACCAGGGATCAAACTTGAAACCTTGAGCTTGCCAGGCAGGTGCTTATGCAGCTGAGCTATTTCCTCAGCCCTATAGTACATTTTTGAAATACAGTTCCTTATAGAGCTTCAGTAACCTCTTCAGCAACAGCAATACCCTAGTGTGGGTAAAACAGAGATCTACTAAAAGTTTTTCAGACAAGGACATGGTCAGACCAGCATTCCCTATTATGGCATATTTTTCCTAACTGAAATCCCTGAAATACTGATGCTCCAATTTCCTTCCTTGCTGCATCGCCAGCACTATCACCTTCTACAGTAATACATAACTCAAATATTCTGTTCATGTAAGTCTTCCCCAACTAGACTATCAAATCCATTGTTCACTGTTGTCTCCAATACCTTTTTAGGTGTGTGACATATAATGGGTCCCTAAATTATACTTGCTGAATGAACATATTTAATAATTTGGTTGTAGTTTTAGGTGTAATTTCTTTTGAAAAGCATTATACTATTAAGATAATCAGGAAACAAATTTTGTACAACAGATATGGAATAAAAACAAAGCAGAAGGCTGGGGAGATGGCTCAGTGGAATAAGCGCTTCCCTAGCCAAGTGCAAGGGCCTGAGTTCAATCCCCAGTTCCACCAAAAAAATAAAAAAACAAACAAAGCAGAATAGTGTTCCAAAAAGTTTGATTTTTCTGCTAAACTATTTTAAAGATGTTTTCAAAAAACCTCATTTTTCTGAAAATAAGTTTAAAGCAAATGATGTTGATGAACTAATTAAAATAAGCAACAGCTTTCTATTTCTCCAATTAACACAAAGAAATAAATTATAAGAGTAAAGTAGTACTAAAAACACATTGAAAACACTATTATATTGACAAGTATTTTATTCTATTGCTTAAGTCACCCTGAAAAATTCAAGATCATCAATATCTCTTTTAAAAACAAATCTGCTTTTTCTGAATACATTGTCTGAATCCAACTAGCTAACACTACCTGCTTGTCAAATATAACCACAAATACTATGGATTTTACCCTTAATTTTCAATAAACGTTTACATCTTAATTCAGATAACAATCTTAAACGGGTCATGACACGTTTTAATGTTAATGCAGATAAAAATCTAAAAACAGTGCAATAGCTCATTTACTGTTAATCTGGTATTCCACAGTTCCTTTTTTGGCCTCAAATGACGAAACTTCTCTAACATCTCTGGGGAAACTATTGTAGTATAACGTTTCCTGAAATTGTTCTTGTTTTTCCCTGCACCATTTCGTGACATCTCTTCACCTAAAAATGTTACATACAATTTCTTTGTTCCGCAGGAAAAGCCAGGAGAAGCAAACGGAAAAGGAATACAGCAAGGAAAACAATTCAAGATAGGATAACATAAACCATAGAACTAAATGTGAGGCAAAGAAAAAAAAAAAAAAAAAAAAAAAAAAAAAAAAAAAAAAAAAAAAAAAAAAAAAAAAAAAAAAAAAAAAAAAAAAAAAAAAAAAAAAAAAAAAAAAAAAAAAAAAAAAAAAAAAAAAAAAAAAAAAACTACACAGAGAGGAAGATGATACAGAAAAAAGATAATGCAATTGATCTCTAAAAACACTTCCAATAGAGAAAAACAAAAACTGAACAAGAAAAAGATTTATTAGAAACACAAAAATCCTAAGAAAAGAATGATCTCTTCAGGGAGTGCTATTAAATCTCTAAAAAGCATGTTAATTAGACACACTGAACAAGAGCTCTACCTCTTTTATTTTTACATGTTTTAATAAGGCTAGTTTTATCTGTGAATGAAGTACAGGCTGTAGATAACGTAATCGATCTCTAAAAAACTAAGAGTAGCGGTTGTCATCTTCACCTTAACAACAACCAAAAAAAAAAAAAAAAAAAACCCTGGGGGGGGGGGGAAGGGCAGTAAACTCAGTAGAAAAGCCAGAAAACCATGCACTGACAAGTCAGGTAGATAAAGACACCAGTTAACAAACGCCTCCTACTAGACTAAGTCTCCACCAAAGAACTGGGGAAGAAGGGCAAAGAGCTACTGCCTTACCGCGACCGCAAGGGTGGGGCACGGTTGGAAAAAATAAATTAGAGGACGAGTTATCCCGAGAGGTTTAAGAAGGCTAAGTGACTAGGATCTGGAGCTTCACTCCAGGCGGCAAATGATGCTGGTGCACTAGGGCAGTTTCGGGGGAAGTGCGAAAGTGGGCTGCTGGAGAACGTTCGCTGGTGCCCAAGCTGACAAGAGGTACCTTTGGGGTAAAGGATTAGGGGTGGAAGTGGAGAGAGTGCAGGGGACGACGCGAAGGGGGAGTCCGGGCGTGGGAGGCCTGGGCAGCGGCCGCCGAGCGCCGACTGCAGCCCGCTGCCTTCTCCGGGCACGCCTTTCCAGCTCCCCCGACTCAGTCCCTCTCGGAGCCGCCCCTACCCGGGCCACAACGGCGGGCGCAGCTATTTCCGCCGGCCCGGGCACCGCGGCGGGGAAGGCATCCGCGGGGCGGGCAGCCAGGCCGGCAGCGGCCGGGTGCGAGTGCAGGGAGGCGCTCCGAATATCACGACCGCAAAGCCGACGACAAACTTCGCCCTTTTTCCCCGTCAGCCCTCCGTACCCCGCAACTTCCCGGACAGCTGGTGCCCGCTTCGACCGAGCGAGACGTCCCCCGCCCTTCCCCTCGCTGCCTCTCACCCCTCCCGACGCCCGAGCCGCAGAGAACACCAAGACCGGCCCCTAGGGCCACCTCAGAGTCCGCGCGGAGGGCTGCGAGTCCCGGACACTGGCCCCACCCAAGAGCCAGCCGCCTCTCAGCGGCTCCAGCGCCCGCCCAGATGCACCAAACTCCTCTCACCTGCATTGACGCCATGATGGAACCATCCCCCCCAAGGCCAGCGAGGCCAAAGACGCAGGGGGCGGAGCTGCCGTGCTCGCGTCACGCCGCGGGGGCCCAACACCCCAGGCGCGGGGGCGGGGCGTCTGATGGGAAGGGCACGGAGCACACGGATTGGCTGGTGAGCAGGGGCCCGCGTGGGGGTGGGGCCACGCTGACCAGCTCCGTGGGTACCCTGAGCGCCGCGGGGCGTCTGCCGCTGGTGCCCGCGGTGCGGGATTCGCTGCTGCGGTTTTGGCTCGACCACTGTGACTGATTTATGCGCCTACACTTAAGTTTTCTGAGATCCTGATGATGTCTAGATCCGGGTGGTTGTTTTTTGTTCATTTTGTGTTTCCAAATACAGATGTGTGGTTTACCAAATTTTTCCTCTTGGATGTTTTTTCCCACTTTCGCAGCCCTAATGGCCAGGTTAAATAAAGTTTGTCCACTTGTACTTTCTGCTGTGCGCGGATCTGGAAACCTCATTACTTTGTGGAAGAGAGACACAGCTTCCCTTGGAAAAAAAAAAAAAACTGAGAACTGAGCAGAACAACACCGTGGTACGTTTGAGAGGCAAGGGCATTTAGGTTTGTAGCGCTGAAACTTGCCTGAAAGGAGGACAGAAAGAATTTTGAGTTTTTCTTTTGTTTGTGTGTTATTGTTCTGTGACTCCAGTCTCTTCAAATTTCATGAATATATCAGTAATAGCTGATTGTTACGGCAGTCGAAAACTGATTGGATATTTGACCCTGGGCGCGAATGTAACGTACCACGGTCGCACTGGAATACACATTTAGACCTTCCTTATATCCAGAGTTCTATTCGGCCTATTTCATGGTGAATAGTTTTTTGGTTGACAGTTTGGTGGACACCAGACCCACGAATAAATGTGAGTAAGAAAAGCTGAGCACAAAAAAATTATTCTCAGAATGCACCAATTCTGCCAACATTTATCAGAATCCATGTTTTTGAAGGCTCTTCTAGAACTGAAGATGTCACTGGCGCAGAAGGGGAAAATACAAGCTTAAAGCTTGCATCTTGCGTTCTATCTCTTTAAAGATAAATTATTTTTAAAGGTAGCTGATATATTGAGTAACATGTTTTTACTGTATCAGAATGAAGGCTTAAAACCCGTCTTTATTAATTTGGGTTTTTTTTTTCAGACATTCTCTAATAAGATATAAATACAACCAATGTACGATATCATTCTTCACACTCTTTAAAGATAGATTGTTCTCTGGGAACATCTATAACGTTACTTGTTCAAAAAGGAAAAGGAACTTTTAAAATATGGCATTTTCTATGATACAATGCTAAATACACCGCAGGTTCTCAATACACAAGAAGTTATATGGGTGTATCCTTTGTTCTTTCAAACTTACCAAAAATGGGCTACTTTTCCCTTTGGAGGTGTGTAAAATCTTTATAGAAATGTGGATGTATCTGCAGCATATGTGATTTCTGCTATCAATATCGCAACAGTGAGTAAAACCACATATTCTAATAAGAGATGAAAGTTCATAGAAAATGTTTCAAGATATATTTTCTTCTAGAGAATTTCCTATGATCTCAGAAAATTGCTCCCAAAGGTCAGGTTTTACCATTTAAGTTTCATCTTGCCTCAACGCTAATTTTTCCGAAAGGTTTACATGACATTCGGTGACCCCACAAACGAAGCATTATGGCATCATCAGAGCAAAAGCCTGCCAAGGTGAATACTAACAAGGATGAAAAGTGGTTACAGGAATTCTGACTTTGCTTATAGAACTAATATATGGCCCCTTGGGTTTTATATGTGCTAAAGGGATCTTCACAGGAAGGCAAAGTCGATAGCAAGTCACATCTTTCATAGGAAATACTAAATTGAGCACACTTAAGCATCTTCTTCATTCTTTCATTAATGTATGATAGATGGCTGTGGTGCAGCTCAGCAGTATAGTTTATGCCTCGCATGTGTGATGCCCTAGAGATACTGATGTGTTCCAGAGCTGAAACAATGACTTTCAGAAGGTATACAAATATATAACCATATTTGATGACCATAAAATGTTTATATGTCAAACACTTGATTATGTAATATTTGAAGATGAGGCTCACATCTCCTTTACTTATGGCATGAACGGTACTACTATCTGATAGCTAGGTATTAAAATATCTGAAAATAATGTAAGTGTAAGAGGAAATGGATCTCTCACAAACTGTATAGGAGTGAAAGTGAGACAATTACTTTAAAAACAGTTCAGCAATAATACAATTTCCATAGCCTTACAGAATCTTTTTGATATCATTTGTAATGAAGATACTTAGTTTCGTTTTTGTTTTTGTTTTTGTTTGTACCAAGGATTGAACTCAGGACCTTGAGCTTGCCATGCAGATGTTTATGCCACTGAGGCCAAAAATACCTAAAAGACATCTTAAATGCAGTATGCCCTTCTCATACAGGTCCTTATTTTAAAAAAACTAAGATATTTTTGAGACAAGTAGAAAAATTAATAATGGAATATATAAAAATGATATTAAAGAATGATCACTTTTGTCAGATTTGATAATGCACTTTTTAAAAATTTCCATAACTACTAGAAATCACTATCAGGTTACAAGAAGAACCAGTTGTCCCTTGACAACATTGAAGAACCCCCAGTGTACCACTGAGCTGCAATATTTGTAAGGTAATGTGATTTATGGATGCTTTTATTGATTTCCTAGACTGGGAAGTCAAAAACAGTCCTATCTGTTGGTTGGAACGTGAAAAGGCAGAGTAATTGAAGCAGAAGTCCTTGCCTGTTCTGTCTCCATAGAGTAGTTTGTTCTTAGTGGCTGCTCTTACCAGAGAAATGATTGTAGTTAAATCTATAGCTTACTTATTACATATTAGAAAAGACACTAAATTAAGAGCTCAAAAGTTTTCATTTTTGTTCAAGTTCTATCATAGCTTGAGAAGGACTACACACACGCGTGCGTGTGCATGCGCGCGCACACACACACACACGCGCGCATACACAGAGGATGGAATAATACAAGGGCTTTAAACTGACCAACAAAGCCGAGCGTGGTGGCACAGGCCTGTAATCCCGGCACTCAGGAGGCTGAGGCAGGAGGATTGTTGTGAGTTCAAGACCAGCCTGAGCTACAAAGTGAGCATAAGAGCAGCCTGAACTGCATAGTGAGACCCTGTCTCAAAAAGATAAAATAAATAAATAAATAAAAATAAAATGACCAACATCCTTGGTAGTCCTTTTATTTGGACAAGTTGCCCAGTATGGGCCTGAATTTGTGGTCTTCCTGCCTCAGCATCCCAGAATTCTGGGATTATAGGCATGTGACACCATACTTTGCTTGGGTTTCTCTCTTTATCAGTGAAATTTTGAAAGTCATACTGTATAATCCTTAGAGTTTGGGGGTTTTGTTTGTTTGTTTGTTTTTTGCGGAATCAGGGATTGAATTCAGGTCCTTGCGCTTGCCAAGGAAACTCTTATTCCACTGAGTCATCTCCCCGCCACAATCCTTAGAGTATTATCCAGATTTCAAATTCTATGCATTCAGTAAAAAATACCCAAAGTAGGGCTGGGGAGATGGCTCAGTGGAATAGCCGTTTCCCTGGCAAGCACAAGGGCCTGAGTTCAATCCCAGGTTCCACAAAAAAAAACACAAAAAAATAAGTTTTATTTATTTTGAGACAGCCCATCTTCTGGCCTGACTCTCCCAAGTGCTAGGAATAAACATATTTGCCACTGATTCCATCTAGAACATTGCAATTTTATTTTATTATTATTATTATAATTTTGTGTCTTTTTTTTTTTTTTTTTTTTTTGCAATCCCGGAGATTGAACTCAGGACCCTGCACTTGCCCGGCAAGTGCTTATTCTACTGAGCTATCTCCCTGGCCCCATAATTGTGTCTTTTTGAGAAAAATCTGTTCACTGTGTAGTTCAAGCTGGCCTTAAGCTCATGTTGTAGCCCAGACTGGTCTGGAACCCTGCTCAGCCTTCTGAGTGCTGAGATTACAGGTGTATGCTGCCACGCCTGGCTGAACATCACAATTTTAAATGATTGGGGCTGGGGAGGTAGCTTAGTAGAATAAGCACTTGCCTGGCAAGCACAAGGGCCCAAGTTTAATCCCTGGTTCCGCAAAAATAAGTAAATAAATATAAATAAATAAATGAACGAATAAATGATTTGTTTAAAGCACCATGGTAAAGGACTGAGATTGTAGCTCCATGACAGAGTGCTTGCCCAGCAGACATGGGACCTTGAGTTCAATCACCAGCATAAGAAAATAATGGAGTAATAGATAGATGGTAGGTAGATAGATAGATGATAGATAGATAGATAGATAGATAGATAGATAGATAGATAGATAGATAGAGGAATGGGAATATTGTATTGTTTTAAGTTTTTAAAGTCACTTTTTTTTTAAAGTCATTTTTGTAAATATATAAGGAATGAATCTGGCTTCAATGTATCTATATAGAAATACTTGGAAGCTTTACTTAACAAATTTTAAATACTAATTAGTGCTAGTGGGAAGTCATTGCATGAATTGGCAAAAACTCCATATTCTCCATACTCACAATCTAGAGTAATACTTCAAGAAAAATGTATCTTGGTTAGCCGCGATGGAGCAATCCTATAATCCCATACTTGGGAGGCTGAGATACTGAGAGTCTGAAGCTAGCCTGGGCCACAAAATGAGTTCAAGGCCAGTCTGAACTGCAGGGTGAAACCCTGTCTCAAAAAGACAAAAAAGAAGCAAGTTTAGGCAAGCACAGGGACTATGGTCTGATAGTCCCTGTGCTTGCCTGGCACCACATGCTCTCCAGGGCAGGTTGAGCAGGCCAGAGGCTGGGCATGGTGGCACATGCCTGTAATCCCAGTGCTGGGCAGGCTGAAAGCAGGAGGAGCACTATGAGTCCAAGCTGCATAGTGAGGCCCTGCAACAACCAAGTACAGAAAGAAAAAAAGAAAGAAAAGAAAAGCACATTTATAAAGTACAAAATTATTATTTTTATAATTTTGGGCCCCTCAGTCATTTCATGTAAATCTCATAAATGAAAAAGAAAATTAATAACAATAGTTTGTATGTTCTGTGTGGCTTATTCTACATGTCAAAATAGTTGATTCTTATTTGCAAACAAAATTGTGAACCAGGAAAAAATTTACATATCCTCCAAATAAATCCATCATAAATTCAAAATACCATGAATTGAAAATACTTAGGCAGAGCTCAGTGGCCAAGGTTTGATCCCCAGCATGCCAAGCCATTCCTGCCCCCAGGGCACACTGAGATGGCAACTGAAACTGGATGTCACCATTGTAATCCCAGCACGTGGGAGGCTGGTAACAGGAGGATCACTATGAGTCTGATTTGCATAGTGAGACCCTGTAGATCCTGTACTAAATACAAAAACAAAAACAAAAAGGAAAGAAAATGTAGTTGGGTGTGGTGACACACGCCTGTAATCCTAGCTGCTCCAGATGCTGAGCTAGGGAGAACACAAGTCTGAAATAATCAAGGACAACCTACTGAGACCCGTCTCAAAACAGGATGGGTGGGGGATTGGAGATATTGCTCAGTGAAGAGTGCCCCTGGGTTCCACCCCAGTACCTTACACAAAGAAACATGTATCAGTACACCTGAGCTACCAACCATCACAGATTAGTGTGGCCTAACTTAGTCTTGCACAGAGCATTTACACTGGCCTACATCAGATGGGCAAATCATCTTACACAAAGCCACTTCTATAATGAAGTGTTGACTAGCTCATATATTTTATTTTGAGCTATGTACAAAAAATGGAACAGAAGATGGGTGCCTGGGCACAGTGTGCAGACGTGAAGACAAATGCAAAATACAACCCCCAACGACCGTTACCCACACAACCTGTGGTATATAGGGTTAGCCTCCCTTGGGGGGGAAGTGGCTAACTTGAAGCTGAAGCTTGCTGTTATCTCCCAGCCTCTTAGACTGCTATATCACATTTCACCAGCCCAAGAAACAATCAAATCCAAAATCTAAAGTACACTTCAGATGGAGATTTGTAAACTTCAACATGAGAGCATCTATGCCAAAGAGTACACATGTCTATTGGATGTGTATCACTTTTATACCACCATAAAGTCAAAAAGTCATGCTGAAATATAAATCAGGATTCTCTGTACTTTATACATGCCCCCCTCTAGCAAGAGTCCTTTTACACAGATCTGGGACCCTTGCTTATTTCTTCCCAACAGCTTCAGAGCAAACTTGAAAAGTCTGCAGTTCCTTTTGTCCTATTTTAAAATCTGATGACATACTCGTAATCCCGGCACTCAGGAAGGCAGAGGCAGGAGGATCACAAACTCAGGCCCAGCCCAGGCAACTTAGCTAAGTAACAAGAGTCTGTCTGCAAAATAAAACAAAGCAAAATGACAAATGGGATGTAGCTCGGACCTCAGTGCAAAGGGGATGCATCTTATCATGAAGGCATTGTGCTCAATGCACAGAACCATTAAAAAAAAAAAAATCAAATGAGGAAAAAAAGATTTACACACTCATAAACTCTCATATTACTGAAGGGTACCTGTGTTTTAGAATTTGAAGGTCATCCATTAGTGGAGATTTGTAAACCTCAAGATGAGAGCATCTATACCAAAGAGTGAAGACTGCTCCTCACTCAATCTCTTGCCCTTGTGGGAATCAGTCTTGTCTTTTATATGGACAATTTCTTTTTTCTTTTCTTTTCCTTTCTTTTCCTCTTCTTTTCTTTTTTCTTTCTTTCTTTCTTTCTTTCTTTCTTTCTTTCTTTCTTTCTTTCTTTCTTTCTTTCTTTCTTTCTTTCTTTCTGTATTTTTAGGGAAGGGTCTACAGGGTGTTCCAGCTCTCACTACTACATTGGACTCGTAGCGATTCTCCTGTTTACAGCCTCCCAAGAGCTGGGATCACAGGTGCATGCCACCATGCCCAGCCATGCCCAGCTACAACTGCCATCTCAGCATGCCCCAGGGGCAGGGCTAGCATAGCAAGCCCAGGTTATGTGGATGATTTCATAACACATATTTTATTTTATTCATTCATTTGTTTGTTTACTGGTTGGCAATTTTGTATTACTGTGACAAAAATAGTGCAGATAATTGGAAAAGTTTATTGTGTCTTGGAGTTTTCAGAGGCTTTAGTCCATGGTTGCTTGGGCCTCTTGCTTTGGGCCTGTGGAAGGAGCACACAGAAGGGAAGGCCCATTTACCTCATGGCAGTAAAGAAACTAAGATGCAATAGAGGAAGAGGCTTGTTTCCCAACATCCTCTTCAAGCACCTTCCACAGAGACTTAACATCCTCTTTCAAGTCCCCACTTCCTAAAGGCTCCTCCACTTTACAGTAGTGCCACTAGCTATAAAAGGTTCACTCCAACATGTGGACTCTTTTTTTTTTTTTTTTTTTTTTTTTTTTGGTAGAACTGGGGATTGAACTCAGGCCCTTGTGCCTGCCAGGGAAGCACTTATTCTACTGAGCCATCTCCCCAGGCCCTACACACATGGACATTTGGAGGACATTCAAGAACCAAACTGGTCTTCCTAAAAGGTAAGAGTGGCAGCATGAGATTGGATTGGAAACCAGAAGAACTGAGTACTTGCCTTGATCCTCCCCAAGTACAATACTAGAGTTAGTTAACTGTGTGTGGCATAGGTAATGTGACTCAGAACAGAGAATGCTGGGGTAATGGCTTGGAAACTGCTGGGTGGACCACCACGCTTTAGTTAGATGGCTGGGAGTCCAGGATTGTTCAGATGCCTGGGAATGGACATTATTTGGAGTGTTGATGGCAATGGCTATTTATTATCTGCCATAGAGATATTTTAATGTTCTCTTTATTTGGGGTTATGGAGATATTCTAAATCTAGAATGTACTGATGGTTACCCAATTACATAACCTTAGGAAAAAGTATCAAGGAGGCTAAGGCAGGAGAATCACTTCAGCTCAGCAATTAAAAGCTAGCCTAGGCAACATGGGTAAACCCTGACTCAAAAAATCCCCAAACAAAAAATATGGGACTACACACTTATGATAGGTGAAGTTTATGGTGTGCAAGTTATATAACAACAAAGCTGTTTAAGAAGAATCCAGGTAGCTATGGTGGAATGCTCCTGTGTTATCCCACCTAATTAGGAGACTAAGAGGGGGAAGATAGCTTAAATCCAAGAGTTTGAGGCAAGCCTAAGGAACATGATAAGACCCTGATTTTTCAAAACGAAAAAAAAAAACTAGAAAAATTAAAGTTAGAGAAGGGGGCCGGGGAGATGGCTCAGTGGAATAAACACTTCTTTGGCAAGTGCAAGAGCTTGAGTTCAATCCCCAGTTCCGCCAAAAAAAAAAAAAAAGAAAAAGAGAGAGAAGCACTTCAATATTTTAACCAAACATCCCAATGAGTGCCAGCTGGCCTTTTGTCTGGCTTCGCCGTATTCCAGGACCTTCAGGCTGGTCAGACAATGTCCTGGCTTTGGCTTTCTTCATAAAATAGAGGGTTGGTGATTTCTTCAAAGCTACTCATAAAATAGAGGGTTGGTGATTTCTTCAAAGCTACTCTTGTCCTTATCAAAACTCCATAATTGTGTCGTCATAATTCATATTCCCTCTTTTGCCTGCTTCTAAGGCACATAAGTCACCATCCCCAGAGATTCAAGAGTAATAGCAGTCCTGCTGGACAGTTCTATCTTGTGACTATCTCTTGCAAGCTCTGCTATCCTTTTGCTGTGCTCCTCTTTATGTCAGATCTCTGCTTCTTACCACGCATCAGAAAAGGCTTAGAATGAAAAAACAAATTTAAATTCAAACTTGGCTTCCTGTAAGTTCCGTGATCTGGGTTGGTTATTTAAAGTTCAGTGAAGCTTACCTTATTTGTAAAGTGAGAAAAGAAAATCCCAGTATGTAGGGCCAGCCAGATAGCTCAATGGACTAAAGCATCTGCTTAGGCAGAACACAATGGGGTTCGATCCCTGGCATACGGTGCCAGCCCTGCCCCTGGGGTGCACTGAGATGACGATTGAGATTGGGCATGGTGGTATGAGCCTGTAATCCCAGCGCTTGGGATGCTGAAAACAGGAGAATCACTATGAGTCTGATCTATATAGTGAGAACCTACAGACCCTGTACTAAATACAAAAAGAAAAAAGAAAATCCCAACATGTGATTTGTATCAGCTACTGAACGACATCATGAATGTAAGGTGAGAGGAGTCCTATAGCTTTTCTTCCTTACTATTCAACCTCTCTGTCCAGTTAGGAGGAGATCAAATGTTGACTAGAGATAGAGTCTATAGCACAGTGACTGAAAAACTCCTGCCCAAGATGTGCAAATTTCATGCCACTTAGGAACACAGAAGAGTGTGGGCAGACACTATGTGGCATCCAAATGCTCACACACCCCACATTCATATACTGAAAGCCTGAAATCAGGAGATGATTAGGTCATAAATATGAAGCCCTTCAAAGTGTGATGAGTACCTTTAGATAAGAGAACAGAAAGACTCTTGGTCCCACCACAAGAAGGTATAAGATAGGGTGCTGTCTGTGAACCACTAAGTGGGCCCTCTCCAAGCACTAATCTGCTCGGGACCCAACCTACAGAACTATAAGAAATAAATTACTATGATTTTGAGTCATCTGCCTTATGGCATTTTGCCATAATAGCCAGAAAGAACTAAGACACATGATTTTGAGCAATGTCTACCACAGACAAAATTCCAGGACTGTTCTGTTGCCTCTTCATGCACCACCCAGTATGCAAATATCGTCCCATAGTTTCCCTGCCTCTGCACACGTTATCTTCCCACTCTTCCTTTATTCATGACAATAATGATAAAAGCTACTATGAATTGAGTATGTGCCACATGGGCACAGAGAGAAGCAAATTTCTATTTCTTGTGTAGTGGTGGAAAAATAGGCTTTCCATACTCTCAAATAGTCTTTTCTTGCTTTTATTCTTTGTACCGGTACCTTCACACTAAGCTACATCTACAGCTCTTGTTTTGATTTTTTTTTTTCTTGTAATTTTTGAGACTAGGCCTTGCTAAATTGTTGCACTGCATAGGACTTGAACTGGAAGTCCTCCCATTTCAGTTTCTTTTCAGGGCTAGGATTACAGGCATGTACTACCATGCCCAGCTCTTTGTACACTTCTACTGTTGTACAAAATAAATTGACTTAAGAGGAATTAGGAGGAGAAAAACCTATTTTAATTATATGTGTACACACAGAAGTTCCACAAAAGTATGAGAGTTGATTCCTATAAGTTAAATAATTATTGTTTTAATTTTTTTGACATACTTGGTAAGGGTCTCACTATGCAGCTCAGGGGGCTGGGGAGATGGCTCAGTAGAATTAAGTGCTTGCCTTGCAAGCACAAGGTCCTGGGTTCAACCCCAGTACCAGAAAAAAAAAAAAAAAAAAAAGTGAATCACTGCAGCTCGGACTCATAGTGATCCTCCTGTTTTCTGCCTCCCCAACTCTGGGATTTAAATTAAATAATTATTTTTTTAAACTATTTAATTATTTAAGTTTGATAAAATAAAAAATATGTGGCAACTTTGTTCAATAAGCATTATTGAATGCCAGGCACTAGAGAAGGTGAATAAGACACAATTCCTGGGCTGGAGAGATGGCTCAGTAGAATAAGCTAACAGGAGTCAAGCATAAAATAAAAGTGCTTGCCTGGCAAGCGAAAGGGCCCGAGGTCAGTCCCTGGTTCCACCAAAAAAATACATACAGTTCTTATCTTCACATTGATTACAGTCAGCAAGGCAGGAGAAAAACTGGGTTTTGGATAAAAGTTTTTTGTTTTTGTTTTGGCAGAACCGAGGATTGAACTCAGGCCCTTGCGCTTCCCAGGGAAGCGCTTACTCCACTGAGCCATCTCCCCAACCCCTGGGTTTTGGTAGAATATAGAACTATAATGAAATATGTATAGAATATATATATATAGAAGACTGGATATGATGAAACATAAGAAAGGGGCATGTGACCTCACCTAGGTGCTGAAGACAGCTTCTTGGAAAAGCTAAGATCTGAACAATGAAAAGGGCTGGAGGCAAGACTTCTAACAGAAGCCTGAGGCAGTAAGGTTTTTCCTATTGTCTAAGAGGAAATGTAAGCAGGAGATGGAAGATGAGACCAAAACAGCATGGCCATGGAAATCTTTATTTGTCGATGAGGAGGTCAGATATTTATCTTAGGGCACATTGGATATACGAAGTATTTTTAAGTACTAAGTGAAGGCTAGATTTTAGACTCATAGCCCTGGGTGGATGGATTTGATCAAGTACAATCAGTAAAGAAAAAAAAGTAGCCTGCTGCACTGCCATGTACCTGTGATCCCAGCACCTTTGGAGGCTGAGGCAGGAGAACCCGAAGTCTGAGGTTAGCCTGAGAAATTTAGCAAGTTAGTGAGACCCTGTCTCAAAGGTGGGGGAGGGTAGGAATATAGATCAGTGAGAAGGCCCTAAATTCAATGTCCAGTACTACATACACATATACATGCACACACGTGTGTGCGCACATACCTGCACACACAGAAACCACCACCACCATCATCACCACCATAACCACCACACTACTTGCTGTTGGAATAAACTGGTAAGTGAAAACATAGAGACATCAAGGAAGTTAAAGAAAAAAAAGAAAGACAAGAGTATAGTAGATACAAATCTTTTGTTGTTGCTGTTGTTTTGATTTTTGACACAGGACTTCACTATGTAGTACAGACTGGTCTTGAACTCACCATGATCCTTCTGCCTCAGCTTCCTGAGTGCTGAGATGGCAGGCATGTGTCACCACATTTAGCTAGATGCAAACCTTGATCTTATACAAAGATCAAGAATAAATGTCGCTGGCCAACAGCTCCAGGCATGGTGGTGTGCACATATATCAACAGTGGGGAGGCTGAGAACAGGAGGATCACTATGAGCCCAAGACACATAGTGGGACCTTGTACCAAATACATAAAATGATAATAATAATAAAAAGATCAAGAGTAGGGAGAAAGGAAGGACACGGAAGCTTGTACCCACACCCACAATCCCAACTATTTGGGAGACTGAGGTAGGATGGAGTATTGGAGGCCAACCTAGGCAACTTATTGAGATCCCTGTTTAAAAAGAAAAAGAATAGAGGGATGTTTTGTTTCAGAAGGAGGTGTGAGAATTTCCATAAGCTAACAGGAATCAAAGACCACAGATTGAAAACAGGTCAAAGACTATGGGAGAGGTATCAAAATGCTGGGGATTTGAACATCAAAGCTTTGTGGGGGTGTATACTTGAGTTTATTAGTATGCATTTTCAGTACATGATGTTTATACTGCTTGTGTGAAGGCAGTACATGTGCGTAACAGTCTTGATTCCTTTCGTCATCCCTTTCCCTGCTATTTCTCCTGCCTCCATCTCCCTTCACATTTGAGAAAGACCCATCTCCCTGATTCCTATTATCTTTCATTTTGCTTATTTTTAATGTGGGTTTCTCATATAAGAGAAACTTCATGATATTTACACCTGTGTTTTTAATTTATTTCTCTTCACATTATGATCTCAAGGTGCAGTCATATTCCTAAAAATGACTCAAGCTTATCTTTTGTTATGGCAGAGAAGTACTCCACTGAGTATAAATATCACATTTCTTTTATTTATTCATTTGCTGATGCACATATAGGCTGCTGCCAACACTTCAAAAAATGAGGTCATATCAAATTAAAAAGCTTCAATACAGCAAAACAAACAACGGAGTGAAGAGACAACATACAGATTGGGAAAAAGAATTTGCCAGCTACTCCTTGGGCAAAGAACCAATATCTAGAATATATAAAAAAAAAAGCTCAAGGGGCCGGGGAGATGGCTCAGTGGAATAAGTGCTTCCCTGGAAGACGCAAGGGCCTGAGTTCAATCCCCGGTTCCGCAAAAAAAAAAAAAAACTCAAAAGAATTAAAACTCCTCCCCAAATAAAAGACCAATCAAAAACAAATAAAATAGACACTTCTCAGAAGAAGTACAACAGCCAGTACATACACAGCAAAATTCCAACATCTCTAAAAACCAAATCAAAACAACACCAAGATTCCATCTTACACCAGAAAGAATGGCCACCATCAAGAAATCAGATAACAATAGATGCTGGCAAGGCTGCAGGGGAAAAGGAGGCTTTCTACACTGTCAGTGGGAATGTAAACTACTATAACCACTATGGGAATCTGTGTGGATATTCCTGAAAGAAGTAAAACAAGAAATTTGACCAAGCTCTTTCCCTAGATATCTTTCTGAAAGATTTAAATAGATCATATCCAGTTTATATTTGCCTCTCACAGGGAGAAAAGCTCCCAATAGATTTTCGCATCATAACACCATGAGGCTAGGAGGAACATACACCTAGGATTTGACACACTACAGCACAGTCGGTTAAGCTCAATGTTGACCTTGTGGGCAAATTTGATTCCATTCTTATCCAATCCAGTTTTCAACTGAATTGTGAAAAGAATTAAGTTCATGAACTGTGTGGACCACAGTATTTATATAACTTCAAGGCAGGTGGGTGTGCATGGTGAAGCACACTTCTAATCCCAGCACTCAAAGCTGAAGCAGGAGGATTGCTGAGAGTTTGACCAGCATGGGCTACATAGTGAATGTAGCAAGATCCTGTCTCAAAAACACAGGAAAGAAAGAAAAAGAGAAGACTGTATCTCATGATCACTGCATGAGAAATATAGGGCCAGAGCTGTGCAACATAGAGGAACTCAAAAAACCATTTGATGAGATACAGCTGCCAAAGTTAGATCACAGGAGATTTATGAAGACAAATGACCCATTTTGTTCCATAAATGTCAAAAAAGGGAGGGGGAGGTAAACTGTCAAAGATTAAAAGATACTTAAGATCCACAATTAAACAAATGTGGTGAGTGTGTTAACCTAGTTTGGATCTCAGTTCAAACGAGCCAACTGTAAAAAACACATTTTTGAGTAATAAGAGACACTCTAAGAGTTTGGATATAGTTCTTAAAAACATATTAAAAGAACATTAGGGAGGAAATGATGGATATGGAATCATAACTGCCTCATTAAATATATAGGTGAAGTTGATGGTTTTGAAGAAAAACAATAAATGGAAGAAAAATAGTAAAAGATGTGGGGGACAGTAAGAAAGGCAGACACTTCTAGATACAAAGTAGTTGCATCCCAGTAATTCCATTGTAAGTTAGATATAATGTAAATAAAAAATACACTTAACAGAGGAGATCGGGCGTGTTCAGAGGAAAGAGACTGAAGTTCTATAGTGTGCCTGGGGAGAGTCACATGGAGAGAAAACTTTCTCTCAGGCTCTCACAGAGTGCAAACTGGTCAAGCATTGGCGGTGACTCATCCACATGGATGACATAGACAAAGGATCTACAGAATAAGGTACAGGACCACAAGATAAACCCTGAGGGGACTTCACTGACCTCATAAGAAAGATAAAGTACATGTGTTGGTATATAAGTCTTGCTCTATCTAGGTCTTAACCATCCAGCAGAAAAGTATAAAAATGAAGTATACATCGCGGGGCCATAATATTAAGCTAAGCTGTAAATGGCTATGGTTGACAACTTCTTTGAATAACTCACTATTGTTGTGGAATGCTGGACTGTGTTGGATTGAGTTGTTGAGTTCAGGCACCTAAGTTTGTTGAATGACAATGGAGTGCCTATCTCTGACAGGTGTAGACAAAGGAGGAGGTATAGAAAGGAAGAATCATGATGTGTGTGTATAGACAGTACAGTGGGGATAGATAACGCTCTGCTTCTGCATAATCCTAGGGGAGGCAAGATTTGCACTAATGGTGGTTGGACAGGATATTATGTTGGCTTCTAGTACTATGGACAACCACTAGGAAAATAACAAGGTAGAAAGTATTAATTATTGAATCTTTGATGTAATTCAGGTATAAAAAATAAGATACACAAACAGTTACACTCTCTTTACTTATAAGAGTCATATGCTATAATAATGTCTGTAAGTATAATATCATGTATGCACCTTGTATGATACCAAAACATTATGAAAACAGTTTGCAATGTATTAAGTTATCAAATCCATCTTGTCAAGGTATCTTAAAACTGTCTCATTGATATTTGTACTTCAATAAAACAAAAATTAAAAATAACACTTAATATACCTCACCCCCCCAACCTCATAGCTTAATATGCACTGCAGTTATATGGGCTGTCTCTGAGAGTAGCTGCTATCACAAAAGAGCACTGGACTGAGTATCTCTAGCTGTAGATGAACAGATCAAAATTCATAATTTGGAGTACAATTTGTATTGAATGTGTACTCTGTGTGGGCTATTGTAAAGTAAAAAATTTATCAATTGAATTGCCTTAATTCAGAGACCATAAATATACATATTTGGTCTTTGTCCTTAGTTTCTGATAAAATTTGGCTCGTTCATGAGACACAGGAGTATCGTTTGTTCTAATAGTGACTCTTGGAGACAGATAACCAGATACCCTAAATGGCTCCTGGCTGACAGCTGGTCACTGGAAAGGCAACATCTTGAGTTGAATCTTGACATTTTAAGCCCCCTTTCCAAGCCTCTGAGGAAGAGAGAAAAGCTAGGTATTTTGTTAAGAATTGATCACGCCTTGATACCAAAGCCCTAATGGTACAGGTTAGAGCTTCTGGCTCATAACTGCATCCACATGCTGGAAGGGTAGTGTACTCCATCTTCACAGGACAGAAGCAATGCTTCCAGACATTGTACTTCTTTATTTTATTCTTTAAAATAAACTAGTGGGACAAGGAGATGGCTCAGCAGAAAAATCACTTCCCTGAAAAGCGCAAGGGTCTGAGTTCAATCCCTGGTTCTGCCAAAAATAAAAAATAAACTAGTAAGACCAGACATGGTGGTGCTCCCCCATTCATGCAGTGCTTGGCAGGATGAGGCAGGAGGATCACAAATTCAAGGCCATCATGGGCTACATAATGAATGCAAAAGTCCAGCCTGGATTATGCAGTGAGATTCTGTCTCAAAAGAGACAAACAAAACCTATATGAAAAATAAAATAACATAAGCCAATAAACATAAATAAAGCATTTTCTGGGCTTTGTGAGCAATTCTAGCAAATATTCCAACCTGCATAGAGGTGGTCATAGGAATTCCTGGTTTTATAGTAATTTGATCACAAGGAAGACAAAAGAGGACAGAAGCTGGACGTGGTGCACACATCTGTCACTGAAGCACTCTGGGAGGCTGAGGCAGAAGGATTGAAAATTCTAGCCCAGCCTGGACAATTTAATATGTTCCTACTGGCTTACATCACCAGTGCTGCATGCAGACTGTCACTGGGCAACCTGTACCACTGGTGGTACAAACTGACCTAATTATTTTATTGGTCTTTTTTACTAATATAATTAATAAAATGTATTGATGATTCTGGTCTAGTTAATGCTTCAATATGAATAACTATAGATCAAATATAAGTCTTACACACCTTTAACACAAATATATAATGTAAATGACAAAAAACACACAACCCCCCCCCACTATAAATGACCTATTTTTATTTTAAGTTGTCTTTTTTTTTTTTTGATGGGGCATCTTTTTGAAACAGGGTCTCACTTTGCAGCTCAAGCTGACCTTGAGCTCACCCTGTAGCCCAGATTGGTCACGAACCTACAGTGATCCTCCTGCCTCAGTCTCTCAATCACTGGGATTACAGGCGTGCACCACCACACCTGGTCACTATTTTTACTTTTATAGTTACCTCACAGTGGTGGCACAGTATAGTACAACTGCCACAGAGGAGATGGCATGGAGTGAAGTAGAAAGAAGACAGCCCTCTGGAGAAGGAGCAGATGTGAAAGCTGATGGGGCAACAGGTGAGGTGGAGAGAGGTGGAATTTCACTCACATTTGACATTGATGGCAATAGGTTCAATCCTGTCCACCCTCTTTAAAAAGTGCTCCAGTGATGTCTGAGTCCCAGCTTTCTTTTCTCTTCATAGGTGGCTCTGTAGCACTGAATGCCATTCGGAATGGCTGCTGCAACCTTGGTGTATCATTCTGTACTGCAGACCCGTGACTCAGAATCTCAGTGCCTTTTCAGATAAAGAAAATCTCTTGTTACTTCCTGTGCTGTAAATCTCTCTCCTTCTTCAGTTCTGTCTTCCTCTTGGCACTCATCAGCAGAGCCTCTTTTTCTTTTTTTTCTTTTTTTTTTTTTGTGTGTGTGTTTGTGTCTTTTTGAGACAGGGTCTCACTATGCAGTTCAGGCTGGCCTTAAGCTCACTTTGTGGCTCAGGGGTGTCTCGAACTCACAGCAATCCTCCTGCCTCAGCCTCCCGAGTGCTGGGATTACAGGCATGCGCCACCACACCCAGCAGAGCCTCTATTTCTGAAGCTCCTTGTGTTGCACAGCAAGATCACTGAAGTGGTCCTCTCTGAGGTAAAGTGGTGGAAAAACCAGTCCTGGAAAATGGCCCGTGGGGCCGGGGAGATAGCTCAGCGGTCTAAACGCCTGCCGGGCAAGCACAAGGACTGGGGTTCAATCCCTCGTACCACATGCCATGCGGGTCCGGTGCCAAGCTGGCTACTGAAACTGGGCGTGGTGGCACATACCCGTAATCCCAGTGCTGGGGAGATTGACACAGGAGGATCACTAGGAATCCAAATAGTACCAAATAAATAAATAAATAGTTTTTTAAAAAGAAAATGGCCCGTATCACCCAGGCTTTGTAGTTACTGCTTCACACAGCAGACAGTGAGCTTTTGGCTGTGTTTATGATGGCTTTGGGGTTCTTTGGATGAGAAAGTAAGAGAGGCTTTTGCTTCGTATCATCGGAAGCACTGCCACCACACAGAGTAAGGCCTGTCCATTGCTGCTCTGAAGCTGAGCTGTCCTTTTCCTTTTCACTGATGTAACTTTGCTCTGGCATCCTCTTTCTGTACAGTCTTGTCTCACTGACACAGAAAAACCTGTTGGGGGTAAATAAGCACCTTCATCAATAATTTCTGTATGTGTTGCTAGAGATCCTCAGGCAGCTCTTATATCTGCATACTGAGCCTCAGCACTTACTTTCATGTTGTGAAGTTCACCTCTAGTTTCTTAAACTACCCATTGTTGACAGTAAAAATGCACCCCAGCTGGGCTTGGTGGAATACACCTGTAATCCTAGCATTCAGGAAACTGAGGCAGGAGGATGACTGTGAGTTTGAGACAAGCCTGAACTGCATAGGAAGACACTTTCTCATAAAAAGGGTATGTATTCACCCTATTTTTCCCCCATGTCTTTAACTGGATTTTAGCTTTTTCCTGAATAAGCATTAAGCTGAGTGGGACTCAATGCTGGCACTGATCCTGCATCCACACACTGAGAAATATACCACACATTTTAGATTTTATTGTCAACTTCATTGGTGCAGCAGAATTCACATGGTCCATGAGCTTGTCCTTGTTATTTCGAACATCTTGGTCCAGTCTCAAGTTATTTTCACTTTTGTTTCCATGGTTATCACTTTGCACTTCCTAGCAGTCCTTTCCACATCACCACTGCTTTTGCTCGTTTCCAGATATCCTGGGTTCTGATTGAGCACTGTACTGTATACTATCACACTGTACAGTAAGCACACAGCAGCATGATGGCAGCAGTGTCCATTCACCAGACACATGAGCTACACTGGTGATTTGATCCTCCCTATGAATGTTCATAATCTGAGGTCCATTCATAACTGTGAAAGTTCATAATGCAAATGTTCACAAATCAGGCACTTACTGTATTAAATCTCTAAATTTTAACATGGAAGTCTTGCAACTGCTCCATTGTTGGTATATATAATATGCATGTACAACTGCCCTACCACAAACTAGCTATGTTATGATTTTTTTGACCATTTTAATTTTTTCCTTGTGGAGCTGATGACATTTGTTAAATCAACATCTTTCTTTACATTATTGTAATCAAAGACTCCCTGAGCAATGGTACAAGATGCCCTATGGGACAATTATGTATGTACCACTGGTGGATCAAGCTAGCAGGAACAACTAAATTCGAATTGGAGCTGCCTGAGCAAGAGAAATATGAATTATGTCTTCATCGTACATGTGTTAAATGAAATCTTGTCTCAAATGAGAAAGGCTGGGGTTGTAGCTCACTGCAAAGGTCCTGGTTTCAATTCACAGTACTGGAAAAAAAAAAAAAAAGGCAGAAGAGAAGAGGCCAGGGTCATATAACTGGCATTGAAGTGCCGACTGTCTTGTGGGGCTGAGACTTTAACTTGTGGGGTCCACACTCACACAAAATAGTTAATGTGAGTACTGAATTGTTAGTATTCAAAGAGTAAGAGTGATTATAGTGTCAGGAAATTCCTCAAAAATAATGTACATACCATAGTCATACAATCAGGATTTATGTGAATGGGGAAGTACTAATTGGGGTCCCACTCAGATGACAACAGGTAAAAGGTACCTCTATTTCCGCTACTATTTAATATTATGTTTGAGTAAACAATTCTGATTGTTTTAATTTTGCATAATAATTATGTAGGAAAATCTAAGTCTCTGTTTGTAGCTTTTCATTCCTGACAACCCAAGATAACACAATAAAATAATTTGGCAAAGTAAAAAGATAGAAGAGTTAACATATAGTTATTAATACCCTTATATGTGCAAAATATTACTAAACTGTGGGAAAAATATGATGGTGGATTTATAGTAGGTTGTAAATAGAATTAACATAAAATATGGTATACCTAATTCCACTTTTGTACATGCATCTGACATTTCATATCTGCAGATTCTGCATCTACAAATTTAACCAAAGACTCACACATGTCACCATGTACTAAACTAGAAAAGAAGAGAGCAAACAAATGTTAAAACAGAAATACTTAATCTACTGGAGGATAAGTATGTAAAACTCTTGAAGACATAGCATAGGCAAAGGACTTTCTAAACAGAATCCCAGTGGAACAAAAAATAAGAATCAAAAAATGAGATCATATCAAATCATTCTTCATAGCAAAAGAAACTAACAGAATGAAGAGACAGCATACAGAACAGGGAAAAAAAATTGCCAGTCATTCCTTGGATAGAAAAAAGTCTAATATCTAGAATATATAAAAAATAAAAGCTGGGCGTGGTGGCACAGGCCTGTAATCCCAGCACTTGGGAGGCTGAGGCAGGAGGATTGTTGTGAGTTCGAGACCAGCCTGAGCTACAAAGTGAGCTTAAGGCCAGCCTGAACTGCATAGTGAGACCCTGTCTCAAAAAGGCAAAAAAAAAAAAAAAAAAAAAAAAAAAAAAAAAAAAAAAAAAAAAAAAAAAGAGAAAAAGAAAATCAAAATATAAATAAGAGCAAAATAAAAGATAATAGGAATCTGGGACAGCTCTTTTGCAAATTAGAAGGGGACCAAGCAATGAAAGCAGGGGGGAGAAAGGGGAAATTAAGATAAAAAAAGGATTAAGATGTGTTGTGTCCTTCTAAAAACTCCCCATGTGGAATGTGACCATTATGCACTACAAACATGTACTAATAAAAAAAAATAAAAAAGTTCCAGCTGAGCCTGTGTGATTTAGTAATTTTAACAAGACCCTGAAACATAAATTAAAGGAAGGACTGGAGATGTAGTTCAGTGGAAAGCTCCTGGATTCTATATCTAGTACTGTTAAAAAAAAATTCAAACATGAATAGACATATATTTAGATATCTGTTAGAGTCCTCTCCTACCAAGATTCACAGGATGCAAGAATACCCAACAGTCAGCTGCTTGATACTAATGAATAGCCATTTCATACTAAGTAGTTAGTGTTAGGGCTAGGATGAGCACAGTTCACCTCACATAGATTTATACTTCATTTGATCCCCGGTACCAACAACAACAAAAAGATTTATGCTTCAAGAAAAGAATTGCTGCTGCCTAATATAATGTGTTTCTTGCTATTTAAAAAAGGCACTACGCCTTTCCCTAAAAAGCAATTTAGGGCCCGCCTGACAGCTCAGCAGACTAAAGCGTCTGTTTACGCAGGCGCAGGGACCAGGTTTTCATCCCTAAATGCTGCGCCAGCCCCACCCCCAGGGCTCTCAGAAATGGTGATTGACACTGGGTGTGGTGGTGCATGCCTCTAATCCCAGCCAATGCTTGGGAGGCTGAATACAGGAGGATCACTGAGTCCAATCTGCGTAGTGAGACCCTGTACAATCATTCTGGGATCCCAACATGCCTACTTCTCTAGTTCGTTTTTTTTTTCCCCTCAAGGACTAGTGAAAGTTCAATCTCCAAAAGGCCTAAATAAAATAAGGGAAAAGGAGATGGTAAACTAAAGGTGGTTTTTTTTTTTTTTTTTTCCTATGTATCTGGTACAGGGTCTTACTAGTGAGACTCATAGTCCTCCTCCTGTTTTCAAAAGGTGAGTTGTTAACATGGTAAATACATGCAGGACATAGGAGGACAGAGAAAAGGAGAAGCTATAATTTTAATTTTAATACTATAGACTGTAAGGTTGAAACAGGATTTTATGGTTTCTCTTCATCCAGTAAGCCTTATGGCTGGAGGGCTTTACCCCGGAGAGCTACCTAGATGGACTGGCTTTCCTGGTGATTCTGGCTTCGTGGGGTTGGTCTGAACCTCCATTGTTGTGACCATTGATCTGACATGTCAACTTCGCTGGATGAAGAAACGTAAGCACTCCTGAGTGTCTGAGTGGCTCACAGAGAAGTGGCCTTGAGTACATGTATGGTCTCCACTAGGTTCTGCTCCAGTACTGTTTTCTTTTTTTTTTTTTTTGTCTTTTTTTGAGACAGGGTCTCACTATGTAGTTCAAGCTGGCCTTCAGCTCACTTTGTAGCTCAGGCTGGTCTCAAACTCACAACAATCCTCCTGCCTCCGCCTCCCAAGTGCTGGGATTACAGGCATGTGCCACCACGCCCGATTTGTTTTCCTGCTCTGCTTCCAGCCACTATGAACTGAGCAGTCGCTCCACCATGCCCATCTACCATGCTGTTCCTGCCTTGAGAGTCAACAGCCATGAACTGAATTCCTTGAAACTGTGAGCCAAATTAAACCTCTCCTCCACTAGGGTGTGTCTAGTGTTTGGTCCCATGAACCAGAGAGCTAATGCAATGGGCTTCGACACTGAATTCAGGGAATCCCTGGGTGTCACTTACATTTCTACTCTGAATCACTGGCAAGAGGAATTAGCTCTTGGTGCAGGATAACTTCTGTCAAGGCAGTTCCTCTTGAGGCTTTGCCCCAAGAAGATGGGACCAGACTTAGTTATGGAGCAGAGTCATCAAGGGTTGAGACAATGATGCCTATTAATTCCTCCAAGCATCAGGATTCTCTTGAAAGCAACTGAATTAGCACTAGATGGGTAGAAAGGAACAGAATTAGTGGGAGGCTACAAGGGCTTCCTATTTATATTTCTATGACCCAGGTGGTGAGGAAATAGCAAAGAAGTCACTTTCTGGACCTTTAAAGTAAGGAGGTTTGAATCCTAGGTTAAGACGGTGTATTTCCCAAAGCCAGGATGGGGAATTCTGGGCATACAAGACAAAAATACTCCACAGATGTTACTTTGTTTTTTTTTTTAACATTTCACATTTTTTTTTTCAATTCACACCTTTGGAATTTCTGTGAGCAACACATATGGCCTGCAGATATTTTGTCTGCTTCCTACTAATATTTATACCTAATTTCAGAAATTACAACATTGACATTTCTAAGAAATGCTGAATTAACTAAGTACTTTTATGTTGTTTCTCACTTTCAGCAAGAATGTGTATGACAAATTTTGCTAAGGCATAAATAACTATCAGTTTGAATGAAAATCAAGTACTTTTTTTTTCTGATACAGAATCTTGCTATGTAGTTCAGGCTGGCCTTGAACTTACAGCATTCTTCTTCCTCATTCTGCAAAGTGCTGGGATTACAGGTGTGTGCCATCATGCCCAGCAAAGTGAAGTACTTTCATTCATTTTTTCTTTCATGTACTACATTAAAATGTATTTTATCAAATGTATTTTTTCTTCATACTCAGAGGTTTCCAACACATTTTATTTTGTAGACCATGGTTGTGTGGCTTTTGAGAACCAGTATCTGTATAAATTCCTATAAAATGTCCATTTCATGCCAGTTCTGTGGTGCCAGCTCTGTGCTGCCCTGGAGTGGGGGCTGCAGTCCGGCAGCACACACAACTCATGGATAAGTGCCTGTTACGAGCTTTTGCTCCAGGGCGCAGTGTCTTCCCAGAAGTGTTTCCTTTGGCGCGGATGTGTGGGTTTTGTGCGGCTCTGGTGCCTGTAAGCAGGAAACATTCGGAAACTGCAGGGACACGGTGCTTCTCTATGAAGACAGTCACTTGAGGATTCAGTGCCTTTGTGCTTAGCGATGGGAATCTCTGACTGCTTAGTAGGTTAAAATAAAAGGAAGCTTCTGTCTCTTATGTAACACAGATAACACCTTTTAGATCACCAATTTGTTCTAGAACTACAAAATTTAATTCAAGAACATATAGGTCCCATGAAAGACTTAAAAGTTTTATAAAACTAAAGTCTAGTTTTCCCCAATAAATTGTATTTTAGGCAAAACCCTCCTTTCTAAAATAATACTAAAAGGGGCATCTGATTATACAAGAGCAATTTAAAAATTAAATATTTATTTGGGTAACAAGTTTAAGTCACAGCTGCAATGTTGGCAATGCAGATTTTTAATATAGATCACAAAAAGCGTGCACAGAAAGTACTGGCTCAAAGGGAAAAACAATGCTAAGAATTAGGCTGAAATCACTATACAAAATATAGAATGCACTAAACACTACCATCCACAGAAGTCTTTACTACTGATTACATTTAAAAATTTGCATAATTATATTAAATTGTAAATGAGTACTATACATGACCCCTTATTCCTTGATGCACTATAGGACACCTAATTACATTGCAAAAAGTATCCTTTGTTGCTACCAGTAAAGAAAACAGATAATGATATTACTGTGAATACTAGAAAGCCTACAAAAAAAGAAAATTCCTTATTGTCTTCAAAGTGCTTTCCATGCAGTGAAGCTCTTGCCTTGCTGACCTGAATGCTCACATGGAGACTGACCTGCCCGGGTCAGAGATGCTTCTGAATGATCAGACTCAGCTTTACAAATCAAAGATGCAAAGGTATCATGCAACGCTTGTACTGCTAAAGAGCAGTCACTTACCAAATCTGTCTTTCCAGAATACCATCCAAGACACTTAAAAAAAGACTAGATTGATGATAAATATACACAAAATGAAAGACATAAACCACTATGTGACATTACTCTTGGTAATGTCTGTGCTGTGGGAAAGCACCTTTAGGAAGAGCCTAAGCAGCAAGAGATACATGTCTAAGATTCAAAATGAATCAACAGTATCAAATAACAATATCATCCTCAACTCAGGTGCATCTTCAGGTAATATAACAGGAAAAGGAGGCCATGGGTTTCATTTTATTAATTGTATCCACTCACAAACCGACGTAAGGTCCTCAGATGTGTAGACACAATGAGATTTTTGTTGCTGCTTAAACTGTAGTCTTTAACTGAAGTTACGGTAAAGGAAATATATCTATTTAAAAACAAAACCAAATGGCTATCTCTATTTAGACTAAGAGACAGCACCAGGTGTGGGATTTGCAATTTGAGTGGCCACTCGTGGTGCAACTTCCATGATCTGAGGCTTGTCAATGATTCTGGCTATACGGTTGTCCTTCTCTACAATTCCAATAATCCATGCTTGGTGACCTTCACCATATTTGAGGGACTTTATCTCTGCACAAAACTGAGCTACTTGCTCATGCGGTAAACAGCTTAGCAGGACTCCAGACGTCTCCAGGCAGGTTCCATGCATGAGGACATATTTCCACAGGCCTTGTTCACTGCAGCTATCTTTGCTAGCACAGGAAGGATGTGAATCACAAACGATACCTCGTTCCTCTGCTGCTTGGCCAGGTTCTGTGCATGGCCCAAAATCCCAAAACCCGTGATGTCAGTGGACGTTGATGCATGGACGTTGAATGTGTGCATAGGTCCTCCAGCTGTTCTGTTCTTAATGAACCATTGCACCACGTTCATTAAGGCTTCTTGGTATGCCAACTCAATGTCTTCTTGGGTGACCACTAGCTTAATTTTATTCTATTTCTCAGGAATATCTAGCCTCTGATGTACAGCAACAGCTACTTGTGTACTGAGGGGTTTTGTTAACACAAGCACATCTCCAGGTATTGACTGCATTATCTG
Source organism: Ctenomys sociabilis (assembly GCA_004027165.1). NCBI lineage: Eukaryota > Metazoa > Chordata > Mammalia > Rodentia > Ctenomyidae > Ctenomys > Ctenomys sociabilis. Next base: position 98,583 of record PVKA01001575.1, read on the forward strand.
GCATGACAAATTCATCAGGCTGGCAGACTGTTGTAGCGACTCCACCTAGGACAATCCAAGAGTTTAATACTGTTTGGCCACCTGTTACAGATATTCCTCCTTCCTCTGCTGCATCTTTAAAGCCTTGTGTAATAAAGGGCATCACTTTATCTCTTTCCTTGTCAATCATTTTATTACTGACTCCAAGGAGCATTAGCATATTGTCACATTCTGTAACCATTGCATACAGGTCACTGAGGACATTGGCACATGCTATCCTACCCATCATATAAGGGTCGTCTACAATAGGATAAATGTAATCTGTGGTTTGAACCAAGGAAAGACCACTGTGTCTCAGAGGAATGATGCAAGTATCCATTCCAATGCCAAGTCTTGGCATAACAGCTCCCAGAAACTGCTCATCTTCTTGGAAGAGGTTCTCTTGTAAGGATTCCAACAATTTCTGCAGGACATCTTGAGGCACTTTGCATCCCGTGCCCTTTAGTTCAGTGAATCTGGTTAGCTGGAAGCTTTTGTCCAATTCATAACTTTCCAGGTTAAAGCTTTCCCACATAGACATGGTACTGGACCCCCCCCCCTCACGGTCAGCTGGGTTCTCTACTTCGTATCCACTGGCTCTCCTCACACCTCCGCCTCTATCAAATGTATTTTAGATCTCTGAGATGATTCATTTTTTTTTCTCTGCAGGAAAATTCAACAGACTTTTCTAAACCATCCTTGCTTTTTTAAAATAAACAGCAGTTGGGCTGGGGAGGTGGCACAGCAGAATAAGTGCTTCAAGCTCAAGAGTCTGAGTTCAATCCCAGTTCCGCAAAAAAATAAACAGTTATGTCATGACACTCAAAGATTATTGTGGGGGTGATTTACTAAGTTTTCAGTCAGGATTTTTGCCTGTATATGCCTGTAAAGCAAGCATATAGGATCTCTTCTTTAGGTGGTGGTATTCTCTAATATCAGGATTATACTACTAACTTTGTAACATTGATTTTGCTATCTTTTATCATATGCTACAACAGTTCAATCTGGGAATCATGTTCCCTTCAATTAAAAAAAAAAAAACAACAAAAACCACTCATACTACCTGTGATGGCACATAACCAGCAATCCTAGCATTGGGAAGGCTGAGGCAGGAGTGCTGTGAGTTCAAGGCCAGCCTGAATGACAAAGTGTAGCAAAAAAAAACAAAAAACAAAACCCAACCATAATCTTGTTTCGTTGGAAGAAATCTCTTGACTTTATTCTACAGTTAAATCCACTTTTCCCAATTAGTATTTTTCTAGGAAACACTCTATCACTATTTTTAAATTCTACACAAACCCATAGATTTTTATTTTGGGGTACATTTTTTCACAAGTGTTGATTTTTTTTTTTGGTAACTGTACAGTTTTGCTTTGTTCCACAGAGGTTTGAAATTGTCTCTTTGAAATGTCCTACTTTACTAATTTGTATTTTATAGTTTTTGTTATCACTTATTTGTATATTAGGGAAGGGGCTACAGGGTGGGTGTTCAGGGTCTCACTACTATACCAAACTCTTAGTGATCTGTTTACAGCCTCCCAAGAGCTAGGATTACAGGTGCGCCACCAGGCCTAGTCTCAATTGCAGCCTCAACATGCCCCACAGAGGGGCCCTGCACCTGTTTGCAGGCGCTTTAATCTGTTGAGCTATTTGGCCAGCCCTTAAAAGGATTTCAAAATTATTTTTATTTGATACAGGGTCTTGCTATGCAGCTCAGACTCACAGTAATCCTCCAGTGTCTGCCCCCCTGTGCACAGATTATAGGTGCTAGTCACCATGCCGTTTTGGTGGCCAGAACAGCACACCTGAGGTGCTGGGGGTTTTGGAGGCTCTGAGGCTGGCACAGCACATGGTATGGGGTGTCAAACCTGGGTCTTCATGCTTGCCAGGCAGGTGCCCAGCCCCTATATTTTCTTGAGGCACTAGTGATAGAACACAAACTCAACACTTGTTACAGAGTCTGCTTTTCAGGAGACTGGATCTCACCGTGTCACAAAGCTATCCGAGGTAGGGCTCAAATTTGATTCTAATTTTCTAGAACAGGCATATGCCATGATAGTTTTGTTAATTTCACTTTAGTTTTGTTCATTTTACTTTCGTTTTTTTCCAGTGCTAGGAATGAACTCACTGTGAGGACACTGAGTGACATCCCAGCTTTCATGTTTTTTTTTTTTTTTCTTTTCTAATTTTCAAACAGTTTTAAGTTGCCCAGGCTGGCCTCAAATTGGCAAGTGGCAATCCTCCTGCTTCAGTCCCCCAAGTACCTGGGAATACAGATATGCCATCATACTGTTTCTTTTTTGGACAGGATCTCACTATGCAGCACACAAACATAGTGATCCTCCTGCCTCTTGCCTCGTTAGTGCTGGGATTATTTTTACAGGCACACGCCACCACACCCGGTCTCCATCACCAGCTCAGAGCATCACAAGGCGGGCCCAGCACAGCATGTGGAACCATACTATTTTTTTTTTTTTTTACTAGTTATTTTTATTTTTTTAAAAGAACTTTGGAGGTTATACATAGGGTCAGAATTGTTGGATCATGTGAAATTCCATTTTTTCCTTGCAGAGCTGGGAATCACTCTACTTAACTTTCTGAAGAATTGTTTTTTTCACAGAACTGTCATTCCCACCAGCAATATAAGGAGGTTCCAGCTTGTACATATCCTGGACATTTGTTATTGGAACCTGCCTAGTGGTGACTCTTGGTAGATTTTATTAGCATTTCCCTCATGACTGAATACGTGAGCATGTTTTCATGTATCGTTTGGGTCATTTGTGTATCTTCTCTGAAAAAATGTCTGTTCAAGCAACTACTATCATTTTTCATGGAAGAACACTTTAAAAACCTAGATTGGCAATCGATGCAGAGCATAGGTTTCTGGCTCTAACTTACTGTTTCCTGCAAGTGGGGGACTGGACAATGGGCAGGTAACTCCAGTTAGACTACCAAGAGATCAATCTTTTATGGATACTTTAGATGGACCCAGCAGGATATAAAGACGCCTTTACACCAATGAACTTGATTTAATTTAATAAACATTTATTGAATGTGTTTAGCACTGTGCTAGACAGTAGGGAGGTAACTACAATCTCAAAAACCTGAACACCTTATCCTCACTCCTTTTGTCTTATTTTTATAAGATACATACTGGATAAGAACAGCCACAGGAAAATGTAAAAGGTTTCATTCAAAACCGATTCATACAACTTTGAATTGTTTGACTTTAGTAGTGCCATTCCAACACATTAGACTTTACGGACCTGTTTCCTTAGGACACTTCTCACTGGAAGGTACTTTTTATTATTTAAGGTGGAATTTTATTAAAACAAATTTTCAGACAGGGTCTCACTTTGCATTTAAATGATCACAAAGCTCATCCTGGCCCTGAACTCAAGGTACTCCTGCCTCAGCCTCCTGAACACTGGGATTACAGGTATGAACCAGCTTACACAACTATTTTGTGTATGTGTGGTACTGGTGACTATGCTAGCAAAGGATTCCACCAGTGAGCTACATTTCTGTTCTTCTCAATGTTAGAGACAAAGGAAGGTGGCCAGGCTGGACTCAAACTTGTTACTCTACTGCCTCAACCTCTCAAGTATACAGATGAGGAATATTGCTTAGACCCTATATAATTGGAGCAAAGTAACTGATCATTTTCCATTATAAGTTGTTTTTCTTTTAAATAAAATCTTTGATAAGGTTTTGCTATTTAGCTCAGACTCATAATGCTCCTGTCTCAGCACTCCATGATGGGGCTATAGTCGTGAGCCTGGTTTCAGTGGCATGTGGTATAGAAGATTAAACCCAGGTGGGCTCTTGGGCTTGCCAGGCAAGTGCTTAGACTGCCGAACTATCTCCCTAGCCATAAAACAGCAGTTTTATATAAATTCATTTAAGGGGTTATTAGAGATATACCTCAGTGGCACAGTGCCTGCCTGGCAAGCATCAGGTTCAGAGTTCAATTCCTGACACACACACAAAAAAAACCCCCCAAAATTCACCTTAGTTGCAACTTTACAGTTTTTTTTTTTTTTTTTTTTCCAATACAAGGGACTTACATGTGCTAAGGCAATCCTCCTGCTTTGATAAGGTTTTGCTATATTCAGCATGCCACACTGAAGCACACCTTGTTTTGGGAAGGGGGAACTAGGGATCATACCCAGGAGCTACTGTGATAGCCCTCTCCCCTGGTCTTGCTATGTAGCCCAGGCTGGCCTTAAGCTTGTGTGCCTCCTGGGTCAGCTTTCCAAAGTTGCTGGCATTATACACATGCAGCGTGCCTGGCTTGAGGCAGCTATCCTTTATAGAACCTAATGCTTAGTGCCTGCCTTAACAATGAAAACTGAGTAAGGATTTCACAGATACACCAGAACGGAGTATTCTTTGTTAAAATATTTGATAACATTTTAGTCACTATATATACTTTTTATTTCCAAGGCTAATCTTGCAATTTCAAATTTGACTGTAACATGGCATGCTACTCAGGCTTACTGGCTGCATTTAGTTTTAGTTTGGTCCCTCCTTCCTCAGGTTGGCCACTCACCTCAATTCTGTAGGGATAGACAAATAGGGATAGATAGACCACTCCCCTGGCATGCATGAGACACTGGGGTGATTCTCCAGCACAGCATAACCTCTTAAGGGTGGTTTCACAAACCTCTGGAGCAACAGCCCTAGGTGAAGGATGTTCATGTGGGAAAAAATGTTTGAAGGTACGTAGGTTACAAGCACACATCAACTCCCTACCTACACCCCACTTTAATATTGATATTACTTCAAAACAGATGTAGCTCTATGATTTCAGTAATTTAGTTTTCAGAAGACAGGATCTTACTCTGCAGTTCACATTGGTTTTGAACTCACTACCTAGCCCAAGCTGGCCTCCAACTCATAGCTTCAGCCTTTTGAGTGCTGAGATCACCCCATGGGCACCAGGCATAGCACATTCGTGTTTTTTTTTTTTTAAATTCATTTATTTATTACAGTGTCTCGCTACACATTACAGATTTTTTTTGCAGGGGTGGGGGTCAGCTCAGCCCACCCTGGGGGGAGGGGCTGGCATGGCATGTGGTGCTGGGGCTCGAACCGCGGTCCCTGAGAGGCACTTTAGACCACTGAGCTATCTTGCCAGCCCGCACATTCGTTTTTTATGACCAAAACTAAATTCTGGATCTATTATCACTGCAAATTAGTTTGTGACCTTGGACTACTGAAGTTTTATCTTGGATTGTTTTCAAAAACTTCAAAAAACAAGAGGGAAACATATTGGCTGATTTGGATGATAGCTGTAAAAAAAAAAAGAAATCCTGTTATTTTATTTCTGGCAGAACCTAGGATTGAACTCAGACACTGGAAGCGCTTATTCCATTGAGCCATCTCCCTGGCCCCAAAACCTAGACTTTAGAAAGAAGCTGAATGAAACTATGGACGAAGACAACTTCGCTGAGGGCTTAAAGAAAACACACTTGCCAACTCACACCCATACTTCAGACTATATAAACAAACTCGCAAAGTATTCTAGGGCAATAACATTATTTGGGCTCAAGTCTGTATCAAAATTCAATAGTGAAGCTAAGCCAGTTAGTATACAGATGGATTAAGCACAAACTATTTCATGATATAACAGGAGGCTCTGATGAAATTTTAGGTATTTCTGGATTTGATTCATTACTTTAGATGTTATGCATTCAAGTATTTTTTTAAATTCACATGTTAATTCAGTTCTGAGTTCTGGTGTTTCTAATAGCCAGTAAGTCTCCAAATTTGAGTGGCAGGGGGGTATTTCTGCAGCAGAGCACCTGCTCAGCATGTGTGGGGCCCTGACTCTGATCTAAGAATTTCAGAGAATATTAATTTGAATTTCTTATCCTAATTTTATTCATTTTAACCAGCTCAGCCTACCCTGAGGGTGGGGCTAGTGCATATGTGGTGCCAGGGATTGAACCATGGTCCCCTCCATCTGCCTCATCTGCCACCGAGCTATCTCGCTGGCCCCTAAATTGTGATTTTAAAAATGTTTTTCCACATAAAATATATAGCCTAGCATAAAAATCTTCACATGCAAAATATACCTAGGTCAAATAGAATAAAATGCTTTGTATTAATAACTAAGCCATAATCAGCATTATGTACCTGCAATTCCAGATATTGGGTAGGCTGAGGCAGGAGGATAATGAGTTTGAGGCCACTCTGCTACACAGGAATAATCTGTCACAAAGGCATTTATGTTATGGGGGGGGTGACAATCTGTGACTGCATCTTCCATGAGAACATATAAATGCTTGCTGACCACTGGGTTCAATCTCTAGAACTGCAAAGACATAATGTTCTCAAGTTAGATACATGCAGTAGATACAGAATCAAAATAAATTACTAAGGTAGTAAACAAAACATGAATTTTAGGTTGACATAGCATTAAATATACTGGTATGAAACCACAGCACAAAAATTCCCTTTTAGAAAAAGATGGAAACTAAGCTTTTTTAATTAAGACAGATTGTAGGACAATGGGGAAAAAAATCAAGTTATATCATTCATGTACAGGTACAATTCCCTATAATGAATGTGGAATATTTAACCAATAGACTTAACTTAAAATATCCTCTTTATATTTCTGAAATATAAAAATCAGAAAAGTAACTTCGAATATCTTAAATCACTTTCAGAGTTTTCAGTGATCTAACCCAGAGCCTCACACATAGGAGGCAGGCAAGTGCCTTACCACCCTTGAACGTTTCTGGTAATGTTACTGGTGTGTAATAGTACCAAATCTTGTCTATTACAAAAACAGGTGGACAAAAATTACCCTAGGGATGTACAAGCTCCTACTTCTACAGATGTGAAAGAGCCCCACACTCTTCATGTGGCTAAACAGGACAAGACCTAGACTTCCAGGTCCATGCTCTGATACACAGTAATTCAAGGTGAGTAAGTATTCCCTTACAGCAACAAATCAGTAAGTATAACTTGTAAGAATCTATTAAAGGAATATAAAAATACCAGAAAATTAGCCTGAAAACCATCACAAAAAGTACTATATAAAAATCAATGGCATCTTTTGAGTACCAAACCTTAAATGGTTTTTTTTGTAGTGCTCAGAACCGAAAGCCTGCATGCCTGGGAAGCACTCTACTGATCTGTCCCAAACCCCTTCATGTACTTACTAAACTTAGTTAACCTGAGCTCAACTTAGCACTGCTAAATATGAATATAGCCAAGCTTTGTTGATACGAAATTTCCTCCAGTTAGACAGCAACTACTTAGGTTTAAATGCTGAAATATTTAATTGTAATTTTATATTATTTCTTGTATTTTTACTCTATTCAAATAATCAAGCTTAGCAAAATGACTTGTATTGACAGATCCATGCATAACAAGATATCTAAAGATGTCTTTCAGTATGAACTGAATTTGCTGTACATAAATTCTACTATCAAGTATTATAAAAAGGGGACTATTAATAACTGCAAGATACACAGGCAATATAAAAAGCATAAACTAAACAATACAAAATAAAATATTGATGTTTGTAATATTTTCTGTACAGAAAATTTTTTGGGAAAGACTCACACATAATTTTAAAAATAAGCTAATTTCTAGCCAGGTGTGGTGGCGCATGCCTGTAATCCCAGCACTCAGGAGGCTGAGGCAGGAGGATTGTTGTGAGTTCGAGACCAGCCTGAGCTACAAAGTGAGCTTAAGGCCAGCCTGAACTGCATAGTAAGACCCTGCCTCAAAAAGACAAATAAAATAAAAATAAGCTAATTTCTATGAGTTTAAAATGTCTAAGGTTTCCAGGCATGGTGGCATACACCTGTAATTCCAGCAGGAAATGGGACTGCTGCAAAGTTCAAGGTCAGCCTGAATAGCATTGTGAGACCCTGTTTCAAAAAAAAAAGTTTCACTATTGCATAAATCACATTAAATTTGATCAAAATAATTCTAACATCAAGTGGTTAGAAATCCTGAAGCAAAAGGTTGTATGAATCTTCTATGAAGACAAGGCTTTAAAAAGTTCAAATACCCAGTTTACTATACTTCTGTCAAGTATTAACCCTACTTGCTGCAAAGCATACAGGTCTGCCTAGTCTTCTGTTCTAATGTCCTCAACTTAAGATTACTTTTGGATTCAACAAAATTACCTAGAAAATTGACAGTTAAACATTTTAGATATACTCTTCTGAAATCATCATTTAGGTGATTTCAGCTGATACTTTGCTACCAACTAGCAAACTTTTTATGCCTACCACAGAGCATCCTTTACCCCCATAATATACTCGCTAATTCTCTATGCTAAAGTATGTTTCAATGTCTTAACTTACTAAAAATATGCAACTGCTTTTGCTTCCCTGGAAATTTATTACATTTTCTAAGAGGAAATTATTTTTACTGTTAGAAAAAGCTGATCTATATTAAGGTAGTTTTTGTTGTTGAGTTTTTTGGTAGTACTGGGGATCAAACCCAGGTGTGCTCTACTATAGAAATTTATTTCCAGCCTCTTTTGTGTTTTGACAGTCTAAAAAAGTTGTCCAGATTGGTTGCAATCTTGTGATACTCCCAAATAGCAGAGGTTACAGGTGTGTATGATAACAGACAACTTAAGCTCATTTTAATGCACTGAAGATTAAATTCACAGGTATTGTGATAGCTCTAAAACAGAGACAACACTAAGCCCAACTGCAATGCATCTCCCCATGTCTAAAGACGCTGTCATAGTTTTTTGTAGACTGGGTCCTGCTATGTAGCTCTGGCTAGATCCTCCTCAGCCTCGGCATGCAACAAACAGGGCTCCACCACACCTGCATGACTTAGACGGGAGTCTGATTTCAGAACAAAAGATGGCAGTATGTTTACTGGAACTTATTTCAATTATTAAAGACAATTCATGTACTATATCTAAGTATATCATCAAATTTTCATCGCATCTGCACATTTATCTATTCTATACCATGTCAGCTGGGTGAAGGAAGACCAGAATTGCTTGCTGTTCAGATTCAGATAAAAGCCCATAGTGTTTTCATATACATGTAAATAAGCAGAAGTATATTTTAAAAAAAGGAGTCAAGGTCCAGGGAGATGGAATAAGCACTTCCCTGGCAAGCACAAAGGCCTGAGTTGAAGCCTCGGTTGCAACAACAACAAAAAAGTCCTTAAAAAAGGAGTCTAAGGTAAGAATGAAAACTATAGAGAGCTTTATATAAGATGAGGTTATAGCACTTTGGATTGGCCCAAATGCACAATACACACAACTATTAAGTCATTTAGTTTACTTGCTGACCATCTGGCTACAGATTAAACAGTTACAGCCCCAGAAGTTGTATTGTAACTAGTCACTTTCCAAAATTCTTTTTTTTAAATTGCAACAATAAACAAAACACAATACACTTAAACAATACTGTTTATAAAAAAAACATTTTAAGAAAAACTCTTGTTATATAAAATGTTCTAAGTTATAAATGTTTATCATGTAATTATTTGCATAACCAGTAATACTTATCAGCAGCTATACGATCAGAATGTTTTTTTAAAAAACATAAAAATACGTAGCCCAATTATTTACCTGTAGAACATGTTCAGTTATGCCTACATTTCACATTTGCTATTATCATTGTTCTAATCATGTTACATCCAAAAGAAGGCAAAACCACCTACAAATTGGCATATCTGTTTATTTGTGAAAAACGTCCTCAATTTGCTGACGTGGCAAACTCTGCTAATGCAAAATAACAGAAGATAATCTGCTTTGCAATTAACTTTGTAGTTCAATTGCATACAGGCAACATGCTATATATGAAAAAAATACTAACTGAACTACGAATATTAAATACTGAAAAATTAACAGTTTATTATAATTTATTTTATTTAACAATCTAGGAAGTTCGCAGCCATCAGCAGTTCCAGCGCTATCTCAGGTGCGATGGGAAATTCAGGAATTTCGGTGGAGCTATTAGTGTAGCGAACCTTATACGTAAAATACATGCAGACTTTCGAAAGCACGTGAGAAGGGATTTCTCTGAAATTCACCTCATTGGTTTCGTTCTCAGCAAATTGACCTGTAAAACAAAAGGATTATTGTATGTTATGGGCTGAATAGCACCCCTTCCAATTCCTGTGTTAGAGGCACCTAGTACCTCAGAATGTGACTGTAGCCGGGCGTGGTGGCGCATGCCTGTAATCCCAGCACTGGGAGGCTGAGGCAGGAGGATTGCTGTGAGTTTGAGACCAGCCTGAGCTACAAAGTGAGCTTAAGGTCAGCCTGAACTGTATAGCGAGACCCTGTCTTAAAAAGACAAAAAAAAAAAAGAATGTGACTGTACTTTAAAATGAGGTTCCTGGGTAGCAATCTGATATGATTGATCTCACAGGAAACACATTAGGTACAGAGGGAAGACATCAAGACATGAAGAAGACTAGAAGAAATCAACCCTGTCAATACTGTCCATCTCAAACTTTACATTTCAGTTTGGAGAAAAGTCCTGTTGTTCAAAGTACTCTGTGGTACTTTGTTATGAGAACCCCAGAAAACAAACAAATTTTTAGTTTTTTTTCCAAACAAATGTTAAGAGTAACTCTACCCAGTAACTCACCAATTATCTGACTTTTGAGTAAAAACAATAGAAAAGTCAAACAACCTGAGCACGGTATTGTTTTTCTACTTCCTATTGGAATGGGGAAGTATGAAAGGGTAGCATCCAGCAAACAATTCACAACCGAAAAATACTAGTTTGTCAGCAACTAACATTTCCCTTTCTTTAATATATGTATGAAATATTATCATTAGGCACTTACTAGCCTTTGATACAGTTTTTCTTTGTTGAGGTGAACCCCAAGCTATTGAGCTATATATTATATCATTGGCCCTATTTCACTCCCTTTTATGCAAACAATAGTTTTGGGACAAATGCTTTCCTGCTCCATCCCAGATAAAACTCTTTTAAAATAGAAGAAACCATTTTATTTTATTTAAAATTTTATTTGAAGTTTTGCTGGCATTCACAATTTCTCCCCCAAAGCAATTCTTAGCATTATTCAGTGGTAAAGCCTAAATCAGCAAGATGAACTAGGGCACACCTGTAATCCCAGGTACTCAGAAGGCTGAAGCAGGAGGATCTCAAGTTGGAGGCTAGGCTGAGAAATTTACATTTAGAGAGACACTGGGCCAAAGGGAGTGACAATGAGGGGAGGAAAGAGTTTAGCAACTGAGCACTTTCCTCATATGTACCAGGCCTGGGTGTTCAACCCCTAGCATTACAAAATACCCAGAGCAGGCAACAGCCACTATAATCCTCTAGCACCCAGGACTCTGAAAAACCGGCTGCTTTCAGGATTGCAGAGTACTGTCTAAGATAAGCCTATAAAACCTTAGAAAGTAATACAGCTATCTAAGAGTAGTGATACCATGTCAAAAGGATACAAGGACCAAATTAATACGGCGCTTTCTGGTATAAAGTGAGCAAGTTCATCATCCTTAAGAACTGAACCAAGCACAGTGGAATGCACCTGTATGCTGAGCTCCTGAGTAGGCTAGCTGGGAGACTTTCAAGCTTAGGAGTATATGGCCAGCCTGAGATCACTATGAACCCTAATAATGACTGCAACAGACTGAAAAAAGACCCATTAAAAACTAAAGTCATGGTTCTGTAATACCCAAACTAAAACACGTCCACTCATGCAGGTGTGGCAGGGCACACCTACAATGCCAACACTATGGATGGCTACAGCAGGGGCACTCCAAGTTTCAGTCCACCCTATTTCAAAATTAAAAATCAAAAAAGGCCCTGGGTTCAAACACAGGTACTAAAGTAAAATAAATAAATAAATGAATAAATGAATGAAAATGCAAATGGAGGAGAGGAGAAAGGAAGGCGAGAAGCAAACCTTTATTCACCTTGTCCTTCAATATATAGACTGCATTTCACAGTAATTTAGTAGGTTGCCACACTAAATTCATTCTATGCAAGGATCATGGTAAATGACTAACCTGCCCAGGCTATACCAAAATTGCAGTCCTCCTAACTCAGCCTCCCACTGTACTACTGGGGATTACAGGCAATCTCTACTTTGCCTGGTATAATTATAGGATGATTCTAGCTAACACAGAAGAAATTACAGAATTATCTGCAATCACTATTTTATAGTCACAAATGAAATAAATCTCAATAGCTAAAATGAATGCTAAAATAGTATGAAAGTCAGAGTATAGAGTTTTTCATGGATGAATCAGCTAGACAGTCCTGGAGCCCACTTACCAATCTTGACATTGCTAAAAGATGTGATATAATTGGAATACAATTAGTGCACAGTGCTGGGTCCTTTCCCCAGAATCACAATGAAATAAAAGCAAAAAACAAATAAGTAAACAAACCCACAAAGTTGAGGGAATTCAAAAAAACCATTTATAAAGTATCCCTGACTAGAAATAAGAACCAGAATCTAATAAAATCTCTACAGTTCTGAATACACAGGGAAAAAATAAATCAATACAAAATGTGTACATTATACAAATGATCTCATTTCTCTGAAAAATTTGGTAGTTTGTGTAAAAATGGGAAGGTTCATGTAAGTATGACAGACTTTGCAGGCAAAGCAACACAACATCAGATTTGTTTGAAATATTAAAATAAAGGGAGATCTCAGCGAGATAGCTCAGTGGTCTAAAGTGCCTGCTTAGGCAAGCTTAGGCAGGTCCAGGGGAATGCAGTTCGATCCCTGGCACCACATACCAAGTAGCCCTGCTCTTAGGGTGGGCTAAGCAGAGAGTAGGTACAGATGAAGGGAGATATGAACAACACAGTAATAACTCTAAAATTTGGTTCATGGGTACATGGAAGTTTATTACACTATTCTATTTAATATTTCCATACTAAAAATACAGAAAGGGGAATTGTAATGGTTACTAAATTAACAACACAACATTGAAACAAAAATCAGAAGCTTCACAAAGCCCTATTTGTAAACTCATTACAAAAATATATGCAATAGTCAGGGCTAGGGAGAGAGCTTGGTGGTCAAAGCGCCTGCATGGCAAGTGCAAGGACCAGGTTCAATTCCTGGTAGCACATACCATGCTGGCACTGAACCCCAGGCATGCTGTGCCAGTCAGTGAAACTGGGCATGGAGGTACATACCTGTAATCCCAGAGCTGGGAAGGCTGAGACCAAGCTGCACAGGGAAAAGATTAAAAATCAGGCAGCACATTGAAGTATTACTTCATATCCACAAGGAAAGCTACAACCCAAAAGGGACAGGGATGTACCACGGTGGTAGAGCACATGCCTAATGTATAAGATCCTGGGTTCAGTCCAAAGTACTGGGGGTTGGAGGAGCACATGCACAACCAAAAAAAGATGCAATATTGGCTAGGACATATTGTTTAAAACAAAAAAAAAACACCTCTACTGTGGGCTGGTGAGATAGCTCAGGGGTCTAATGAACCTGCTTAGGCAAGTACAGGGATCACAGTTGATTCCTGCACCATGTGCGCTGCCAGCCCTGCCCCCATGGCGGGCTGAGCTGGCCACAAAGGGAAAAAAAAATCTACTGTGTTAACTATTGGTAAACACATAAAATGATTCTGTTGTAGAAATGTTTTAGTGATTCCTCTAGAAGTTAAATCTATGATGAAGCAATTTCTACAAAGAATATGCACAAAAACAGGAAAAAGGTATTCAAACAAATAATCTGTGAATGTTCATAGCCACAATACTCATCACAGCCTAAAGGTAGAAACATCCCCAAAATTCATCAACTAAAAATAGATAAACAAAATGTGGCATATTTACCCAACAGATTATTATTCAGCAATTAAAAAGGACTGAAATACCACTGCTACACATGCTATCCACCCCACTGATGAATCTTCAAATCATTACTGTCAAGTAAAAAAGGCCAGACACAAGAGGTCATATATCTTATGATTCCATTTGTATGGCATATCCAGAATAGGCACATTGAGAATAGATTGGTAACTGTTCAATAATGGTAGGGAAAGAATTAGATAAAGAATACAGATCTGGGATCATACAGTATTAACATGTTGAAAATGGAAATGAAGTGTAAGGAAACAACAAATCTGTCACAATATAATCAATCCAATCTTCACATTGTCAAAAATCATTAGGAAAGGGTAGAAGCCAGTTTTTTTTTTCTTTTCTTTCTTTCTTTTTTTTTTTTTTACCAACTTACATAACCATCCAATAAGGTTGGAATAGTCACTCTCACTTTAAAGGTTAGGAATCCTTTGAATCAACTCAAAAGACACATCCAACAAGCAAGACACATAAAGGAGAGCAAATAACTGCACTTACCTGGGCCACTCAACATAGCTTTTATTGTTCCTGATGTTAGTGCATGCTCTCTTTTTACAATAAATTCATGCCCATCAGAAGAAATAAGTTTGACGTACATGGCGTCAGGACCTTCACAGCCACCATAGGTTTTCTCTTCCCCATCTAAAGTAAGTAAAGTACTGAAATCAGTTTTATGTTACAAGTTTATTAACAAGAATGCCTGGAATGGTGGCTTACACCTGTAATTCCAGGAATGTGGGAGGCTGAGGCAGAAGGAGCACATGTGAGGACAAGCTGGGAATAATTAGCAAAGTTAGAACAAAATTAAAAAAAAGTAATGAAGATGTATCTTAATGACAGAATGCCCTGGGTTTGATGTCAGGGAAGAAGGGAGGGAGTGAAGGACAGATGAATGAATTAGGTTTACCAAGGTTAACATTTGAGGGTTTAACAGACCAAAACCATTTCTGAAAGGTAACATCATCAAGACTTTCATGGTTGTTTGTCTTTTTATTTTCAAGTTTTTAACACCCTGTTTTACTATTCCCTAAATACCTTCCACTGTTCTATAAACTCTGGATCAAAGGATGCAACACTAGATGAAAAACCTACCAGAAGTGTTCAAGGGAGCATTTTTGGTGACTAAAATAACATAAAACTTTTTAAGACAAAAATATTTAAATAGTATTACTTTAATCGTATCATGTGAAGTACTTTTAGAAATAAAATGCATAGTTTATGCTGTATGAGATAACCTTGCTTTGGCAAGCCCCAAGTCAGAAATTAAAGCTTCTTTAGCTTACTCACTTTTGATCCATAAAAGCATCTTAGCATTATCTATTGTCAACTTATATTAGATGTTTGAAGTAATATAAAATTTCAGTCTTTAAAAATTCAAAGCAGAAGCTGGTATGATGGTGCATGTCTGTCATCCAAGCACTCAGGAGACCAGCCTGGGTTACACAGTGAGTTTAGAGCCAGCCAATTGCATAGCAAGACCCTGTCTCAAAAACAAACAAAAAAACAAAACAAAAAACCCCAGAAAAACCAAAACCAACGAAAGGCCAAAATTTAAAGCAGAGGGACTAGGTGATGCAGTTCAGTGGTATAGTGATGGTCTATCACATACAATAAACAAGCTGTTGACATTAACAACTAACTTCAGCTTAGCTATTTTCTTTCTTGCATTCAACAACTTAAAAGCCTCACCTTTCTTCAATGGATAAGAAAATTTAGCTTTTACTAATTGAAACTGAGAATTTACCTTTCTATAACTTACCCATGATAGAAAGTATATAATTCTACTTTCGTTCCACAGGAACTTCTTTAGTAGCTTCCTAAAAATATAAAAAAGTTGTTATTGTATACATGTTCTCACTCATTTAATATAGCCTCAATCACATTCCAACACACAAATCCATCAACTAAAAAGTACCAAAATGTTTTATGAGCTACTAGAGGCTTCAAAATTGCAGGAAGAGTATTTAAAACAGAAAAATAACCACCATTATAAACTGACTGGGGGTTGTAGCAATGAGAAAAAGTTATGAAGTGTGTACATTGTGTTTTAGACAGTCTCTGTATGTAGTACAGGATGGCCTTAAACACAGAAACAAGAGTACCCAGGCTTGGTGGCACATGCCCTGAAATCCTAGTGCTCAGGATGATGAGGCAGGAGGATTGTTTTGAGTTTTGAGAGCAGCCTAGGATATAAAGTGAGCTCAAAGCCTGAACTGCACAGTGAGACCCTGTCTCAAAAGACAAAACAGAAATGGTAGCACAGCTGGGTGTGGTGTACAAACCTGTAATCCCATCACTTGGGAGCCTGAGGCAGGAGGATGGCCAGCCTGAGCTACATAGTGATTTTTAGGACAACTTGAATAGCCTGTGTCAAAACCCTGTCTCAAAAAAATGAATAGTGGTACATATTTGTAATTCTAGTAGGCTGGAGCAAAGGAATTGGAAGGTGAGTTCTGCCTGGGCAATGTGATAAAAATTCTGCCTTGAAAATAATAATGCTGCTGCTAATGATAGAAAAAAAATGCTCATAATGTAATTCAGTGCAAAGGTCCTACATTCAATCTGTACAAAAATAACCACCACCAGAAAGATGCAATACAGTGTACTTTTATCTTATATACTGTTGATTAGAAAGAATATAGAGCTATCATTTGATCCGGCAAACTCCTTGGCATATATCTGGAGGAAATAAAGTCAGTATATTACAGAGGTACCTGCATACCTCTATAATCTGCATACCCATGGAATTCGTAGCATATGGAATCACCTTGTGTGCTTACTAACAAATGAATGGGTAAAGAAATATAGATAATGTAGTGCTCAAAGAGATTGAATCATATTTGCAGAAAAATTAAAGGAAGTTGGAGATCATGTCAAATGAAATAAGATACACTAAGAGAAAGACAGGTATTACACTTTCCTTAATACATGGAATCTCTGGGGGAAAATGATGACAATAAAAATCAACATTTAGCATCTTTTATATACACCCATAATGAACTAGCTGAAAAAAAAAAAAGGCAGAACAATTTTATTCACAACATTTTTAAAAAGTAGATTAAAAAACTCCAAGGATCAACCTAATCAAGAGGGTCAAAAATCTCTACAATGCTAATTTCAGAATACTGAAAAATGATGTAGCTACTACAAGATGGAAAAACTCCTGATAAAGGAGAAATGATGTGGCAAAGCTGGCGTGGGAAATGAGCATGACCTGTTAATTACAAGATTCCAGGGCAATGTTAGAACCCTGCCTTACCTCCTGAGTGCAGGGATGACAGGCCTATAGCACTGTACCCAGCTTTAGATGAACTTCTTTCGAGCTCTCAGGAGATGTGAACAGAAAGACCAGGTGACATTATCATGGGCTTCCCATGGCAGTCTAATTAGCTTCTTTTTCTCTTACTTTCCCCAAGATTGTGCTACACAGCTTGGTTTCTCTCACTTTCAAATAAACTTTTGACACTGTTTTGGGCATGTCTCATCTGACTCTAAGGCAAGAAGGACCTGAGTGAAATACCTTTGGTTGGAACTACCCAATGACATTCCCATGGTCATAAATCTACAGAATTGCTAAAATGGTCACATTATCAGTGACATACAGATTGATTCAATGCAATCCCCACCAAATATCAATGACACTCTTCACAGATCCAGTAAAGCAATCCTAACATTCACATGGAAATACAGACTCAGAATAACTAAAGTAATCCTAAGCAAAAACAACACTGAAACAGTGAGTAAAGCTGTAGCAATACCCAATTTCAAATTATCACACAACCACAGTAAAAAACAGCATGGTACAGGCATGAAGCTAGGCATATAGACCAACAGAATAAAACAGAGGGCATAGAAACAACATAACTACAGCTATCTGGTTCTTGAGAAAGGAACCAAAAATATACGTTGGGGAAAAGACAGTGTCCTTAGCAAATAATGCTGGGGAAAACAGATACCCGTACAGAAGATGACAACTAGATCCCAATCTCTCATTCTGCACAAAAATCAATTCAAAATGGATGAAAGACTTCGGCATAAGACCTAAAATGTTGAAACTGCTATAAGAAAACAGGGAAAACATGTAAACCCAGGCACAGGCAAAAGCTTTCTGGTTTCTAAAAGCGCAAAAAACAAAAAAACCTCCCAAAAAACAAATGAGACATTAAGCAGAGACAGCACAGGAGAAACTTCCAAAAAAAAACACTTCACACAGACAAAAATAACACTAAACAGCTCAATTCAATGGGCAAAGGAAGCAAACTTTGAAAATACAAATGGCCAATAAGTACACAAAAACATATTCATTATCTTTAGCCATTAAGAAAAACAATCAGGGAGATGGAAAACAACAATCAACACACTGAAACCCATCTCACACTAATCACACGAGCAAACCATGAATAATACTAAAACAAATGCTGGCAAGAATACAAGGAAAAAGAATATTCCTATACTGCTGGTGGGAGTGTAAGTAAGTACAGAGTTTCCTTAAAAAGCTAAAAATGGTGCCAACCTGGCATAGGCCCAGGATTCTATCACTTGGAAGGCTGGTATACAGCAAGACCTTATCTAAAACAAAATCCCTCTAAAATGAAAACACCCTTTAAAAGCCCTCTAAAAACAGAACTTCCATGCCCCAGCTGTGTACCACTTTCTGGTATGCACCCAAAGGAAACAAAGTGATCATGCTACAGGGATACCTGCATACCCACGTTTACTGCAGCACAATCCACAAACAAAAACCAACTTGGAATTTCACCAGTGGTAAGAATGTCTCAATTACTCATGTAGGGCCCTGGTAGTCTAAGGGCCTTGGTGAACAGCACCATCTTCAGTGGAAGCCAGCTGAAGACTGAGTTCAATCTTGTTGCTCATGTTCCTCTCAGCAAAGCATATTAACTCAGGTGAGCTTTTGAGGTCAACAATATACGGTGCTTTGCTCCAAGTCAGTGTGCTGGGAGGAGCATTTCTATGGACTCAAAAGTTGAACAAAGGCTCTACATTCCATGCTTACTAGACAGCAGTCAACACTAAGCAACTATTTACCTGAATGAATTATGTGATATGGTAAAGGGCATTAGTTTCTAACATATATAAAATTTTGCTCTTCCATCTATTCTGCAAAGGATACCAAAGTTCAAAATCTAAAAAAAAAATAGCAAAAACTATTTTTTAGTAGTTTTAAACTGTATAAAATATCTAAAAGACATTTTTTAATAATTTGTGTTTTAACATATAACAGCATCTGTTACAAAGATCTTACTGCATTGATATTCTTCATATCGGTAACAGGAAATTATTATCTTAGCTGTCATGTTCTCTAAGAAATTCTTGACCACTATTTCAATTCTAGCCTTGCAGGAAAAGTGAAGAAAATGTAACTTTTAAAGGAGAAATTTAGGAAATCACCTAACACAGGTAGCACCATGGCCAGGTCATCTAAGGCCCTGGATTTAAGAAATAACCTACTTAATCTTCCAGTTTATATAGAGAGGCCCTGCAATCTGTTCTGGGTAGCAACAGAGTATCAGAAATCCCAGGAAGAGGCTGGGCTAAATTGGGTATGCAGATGCACACCTGTAAAGAGGCAGGACAACCACTGCTATGATTTTGAGGCCTGATGTTATCAATGTACGGGTACCACTTATCACAGTAGATGTAATCAATTTGTATTGTAATATCAAGCACTTGGCAGGCTGAGGTAGGATTCCAAGTTTGAGGCCTAGTTAACTTATCAAGACCTGTCTCAAAATAAAAAGACAAGAGGGGTTAGTTAGGGATGTGTTCACTAATGGAACACTTACAAATAGGTTAAGACACTGGTTTCCATCCCTACTACTGTAAAAATAAAAGTATACACTACACTGTTTCACTTATGTGAAACTTTAAAATATGGTGACAAATCAGTGGTTGTTTTTGAAGATGGGGTGATTAGGAAAGAGAATTAGGTTTTTTGTATAGACAATGTTCAGTATTATATATGTGTCATATTAAATGGTAAATATTTCCACTGTACAGTATGTGTTTTTTGTACCTCAAATTTGAAAAATAAGTCTAAAGAGTTTTAAAATGTATTGATGGCTTTCCAGAAGCCCATATAACTTAGTTCCAAAGATGTCATCATCCAGGATGACTTTTTGGGGGCTAACTTTTCAAAATACATATTGCTAAAGTTTGCACCTTCTGGAAAGTTTCTGATAGAGGGGGACTGGGATGCTGACTGCTCTAAAGTAAACCCCTAATAAGCTATTAAGTTAACAGCTGTCAAGTAAAAGAGGGTGGGAATGGTGACATATGCCTCTAATCCCAGTACATAGGAGGTTAAAGCAGTATCATCATAAGTTTAAAGTGCTCCTGGGCTATAGAGCAAAGCTGTCTCAAAATTAAAAAACTTTTTGATGTGGGTCTCAATGGAGAGATTAATTATTATAACTTACATATCTAAATTATCCCTAAAGCCTCATGTACTCATATGGCTTTTGTGAAATTACATGACTTCTGTGACCAGTTTCCTGAGCAGTGAAATGGGAGCAACACAGCATATATCTGGATCAGTGGGGGCGAAGCTACAGCACACATGCCATAATCTGTATCACTGAAAGCCCTAAAAGGTTCACTATCACTGTTCTAGATGCTTAAGAAAAATCTCTGGGCCAAGTGAATGTGCCACCCCACAGTAGAACTTATTTTAATGGAAGCCTTGTTCTACAAAGGACCACACTAAATATTTCATGCTTAGCAGGCCCTTAGATCTATGTCACAAGCACTCTACCTCCGCAAATACAATGCAAAAAAGCAACCAGATAAGATGTAAATAAAAAGTGTGGCTCTGTTCCCACCAAACTTTATTTTATGGGCACAGAAATCTGCAGTTCACGTTACAATATGTTCTTTCTCTCAATTATTTAGTCACTGAAAAATGTAAAAACTTTGCAGATTCATGGATTAAGAAGCAGCATAAGAATAAGTGCATTTTTAGGTTTATTTGTAGTTCCTGATAGAAAAAAAAGGTAGTTTTTATCGGATTTTAGGGGTCTCCAACCAAAAAGAAATTAACTAGTCCTGCCAAATGAATCTCAATCAATAAAGTACTTACATGGACCCTAAATTATTTCCATAACTGAATTTATACTCTACTACATGACCAAGGCATAGGTTAAGCAACAGGACTTCTGATTTGTCATCTCCCAAACAAGGGAATGTGACTGTGTGTTAAGAGTCCTTATTTTATAGCTATCATTTTGTAACTGAATGCATCTAAGATTACTCTTCCAGGGGCCAGGGAGATGGCTCAGTAGAATAAGTGCTTCCCTGGCAAGTGCAAGGATCTGAGTTCAATCCCTGGTTCCACCAAAAAAAAAAAAAAAAAAAGGAGAGCCACACTCGGTGCCTATTTGAGCCGGGCGTGGTGGCGCAAGCCTGTAATCCCAGCACTTGGGAGGCTGAGACAGGAGGATTGTTGTGAGTGGGAGACCAGCCTGAGCTACAAAGTGAGCTCAACGCCAGCCTGAACTGCACAGTGAGACCCTGTCTCAAAAAGACAAAAAAATAAAATAAAATAAAATAAAATAAAATAAAATTACTCTTCCCTTCCCATGGACTAACAACACTCAACTTCCCATTTTTATTAAGAAGGCCTTCACCCACAACACAATATATGTGAATGTACCTCAACCCTGTAAACTTAATTTCCCTCTCAGATTCAGTAGTATTATAAATTCCTTTTGTTTCTAATTATAAAAGTAAATAGGTGCTGGCCCAGCACTCAAGAGGCTGAGGAAAACTGAGGACAATTTGGGTTACTTACTGAACTCAAGGCTGGTCTGAATTAGTGAGATCCTGTATCAATAACAAGCAAACAGGCTGGGTGCAATGAGGCATGCCTGTAATCCCAGCATCCAAGAGGATGAGGCAGAAGGATTCTTGTGAGACCTGCCTGGGCTGCAAACTGAGCTCAAGGCCTGCCTGAACTGTATGGCGAGACTGTCTCTGAGAATAAAACAAAACAAAAAACAAATCACAACCCCCCAAAAATAAAAGTATGAGCAGATATTCTCATTACATCTAGTTACAAACTTTATAAAAGACTCTTTTACTATTTTTTCTTTTTGAGACAGAATCTTGTTATACAGCTCAGGCTGGTCTTCAACTCACAAGGTTCCTCCTGCTCCTGCCTCAGCCTCCTGAGTGCTGGGATTATAGGTGTGTTCCACCATGCCCACCTAACAGAACCTTTAGAAATCAACTAAAAAATAAATCACTTAAGTTGCCTGTCTTTTCTATCTTAATTGCCTGCATCTATATACCACATATGCTGCCTAATCTGTCTTAAGAATCATCCTTTGGGTCCAAGGCCATCCTTTAAGCACTGATCCCCTCTCAAAGGCTTGCCCTGCTATAATTCCCATCCTTGCCATTTCCAACTAACAACCATCTGCCTTCTTTCCTCTGGTGCTGGGACTGAAGCCAGGGTCTCAGGTATGTACTCTAAAGGACACTTCCCAGCTATAATCTACTACTTAGCCCACTGCAGCACAATAGATGATTTTACCAAATTTCAACTGCTTCCCTAGCTTGTCTACATGTTTTTTTTTTTTTTTTTCTAATCCTTACTTTGCTTGCAGCAGTGTTTTACAGTGATTACACCCTCCTAGAAGCAAAAATTTTTCCTTAATACCCCAGATACTACTCTCTTGGCTTTTCTACCAGTTCTCTTCTGACCAGCATACTCCCAGTCTTCCTTTGTTCTCCATTAGCATTCTCTACAGGATGTGTCCTTCAGCTCACAGTGAGATAGATCCCCAGATTATTTCATTATTTCCTATTCTGGCTTTTCCTGAGTTCCAGTGCTTGGCATCCAAGTTGCCTTCTACACATATTCTCAGCTATCATTAGTTATCCAACTAAGTCCCATACAAAATTCTTTGATAGATCTCTGAGATCAGTATTCTCTCCCCAGTATTCCCTATTTCAGTGAATGGACCTTTTTTTTTTTTTTTTTGGTGGTACCAGGGATAGAATTCAGGACCTTGTGCTTGCCAGGCAAGCACTTATTCCACTGAGCTATCTCCCTGGCCCCTCAGTGATGTTCAGGCAAACAGATGATTATTAAAATATTCTTTTGTCCCTGGAATGAAGCTGGACCATTGGTTCCAGCTTAAAATTTATTCCAAATCACAGCATTTTTTTTTTTTTTAAGTTTGCTATAGGATCTCCCTATGCAGCTATGACTCCTAGAGATCCTTGTCTCAGCCTCCCTTAGTGCTGGGATTACAGGCATATGCCACCACACCCGGTTTGGGTCGCTAGCACAGCATGTGGCATCAGCGACAGAACTCAGTCTTTCAGGCATTTCTACTGAGCTATCTCCTGGGCCCCAAATTACAGCATTTACTCCCAACTCTACACCTCTAGTTTAAGCTACTACATCAAGTAGACCACTATGAACACCTGGTTAAGAGTCAGTTTCTCAGACTGGCCAGATAGCTCATCAGACTAATGCGCCTGCTTAGGCACAGCACAGGGACCCCAGCACAGGCCGTGCTGGTCCTGACCTGGGACATGCTAACTGGCGATTAAAACTGGGCCTGGTGGTGGCCAGCGAGCTTGTAATCCCAGTGCTTGGGAGGCTGAACACAGGAGGATCAGTATGAGTCCAATTTACGTAGTTAGTGAGCCCTGGTACACCCTGTACTAAATACATTTTAAAGTCAGTTTCCCTACTTTTCTCCTAGTTGTTTATCTTCATCCAAAAATCTATGAGGATAAACAGATCTCATTCTCTGCACAAAGCCCTTTAATGGCTATTACAGATAGAAAACTTGTTAGCCACCCGGTCTCATCTCCCACCATAACTGGACTTAGTATTTCTTGAATAAGTAAAATTCCTCAGCATTTCTTGAGTAAGTAAAATTCATCTCAAGACCTTTACAGTTACTAGTGTAAGAAAAATTCTTACTACATTTATACATATATAACTTTCCTCAAGTTCAAATAGATTGAGAAAAATGCTCAGAATAAATGCTTAACAAATATTTCTTGAACACTTATCTTAAATCACTGAAGCTTAAAATTTCAGGAGTGAGGGTATAGCTCAGTAGTACAGTACCTTTCCAGCATACTCAAGATGGTTTGGTCCTCAGCAAAAAAATGAAAGAAACAGAAGAATTTTAGGCACCATTTGATTGACTTTAATCTGATTTTTTTTTTTTTTTTTTTTTTTTTTTTTTTTTTTTTTTTTTTTTTTTTTTTTTTTTTTTTTTTTTTTTTTTTTTTTTTTTTTTTTTTTTTTTTTTTTTGGTCTTATTGAGTCAGGATCTTGCCATGCAGTTCACCCTGGCCTTGATCTCACTAGTTCTGGCTAGTCTCAAACTTGCAACACTCCTCAAGCCTCAGCCTCTGGGAATGTTAGGATTACAGGAAGGTGGGTGTTGGGATTATGGGTGTGTGCCACCACACCCTGACCGCTCTTAGTGTAACAAAAAGCACCAAAAAAGTTACACATACCAACACAAATTTAAAAATTTTCCTGCTTTCCAACAATGAAAAACCCGCTGATTAAAGCACCTGCTTAGGCAGACGCAGGGGCTGTGAGTTCGATCCCTGGGCCTGCTGGTCGGGTCATAGGCACGTGCTGAGGAGATTGAGACTGGGGACTGGGCGTGGTGGAGCGTGTCTGTGACCCCAGCAATTGGGAGGCTGCAAACAGGACAACTAAAAATCCTACCTAAGCAGTGAGACCTTGTAGACCCGTCTGAAAATACAAACAAAAAAGAATGTAAAGACTTGTGTCAAAATAGGAACTATTTCTCAAAAAAAATATGTCTTAACTTCTAAAACTGTACCATCTAGGTATATTATTGAATTACTATCAAGTAACGTACCTGGTTCTCATGTATGTATTGAAACATTCTTAAATGATGGTCATTAGGTAAAACTCACATTTAGAAATGGTTTATTTAAAATTTAACAGGGAACTGGAGATGTAGTTAAGTGGTTGAACACTTAGCCTAACATGTTTGAGGCTCCGTGTTAGATCCCACATAGTAAGAAAAAAACTAATTAGAATTCAAAATAATCACTGACATACCATTCAAAAGAATGACTAAATTGCTTTCTTACAGTGAACTGTATTGTTCAACAACATCGATTTGTGTACACAAGATCAGATATTTATCGTTTTAAGCCACTGAATTTGAGGATCAAAAAGCAAATCTGGTGCATTGCTGTGACTGTAATTCCAGCATTCTGGTAGCCTGACGCAGAAGAATAAAGATAAAGGAGTTCGTATACTGCCGGATGGGGTGGCACACGCCTGTGTTGCGATTACAGTCTGGAGACCAAGGAAGGAGGACCGCCACTAGCTAGAGGCCAGCCTAGGAAACAGTGAGTTCAAGGCCGGTCCAACCTCTACAGTCACACAAAAACCAAAAAGCTCGTACCCAAATTGGGTTACAAAGTGAGTTAAGAAGCCAGTCTGAAAACGAGATTTTTTAAGACTAAAGATTTCAGTTGTTTCCTATCTGAAAGATGCACAGCAGAAATGTTCAGAAGGAATGACACAGTCACCGTGATATTTACGCTGCTATAGATTTCACCTCCCTAAGAGAAAGTCAGTGGGCACTCACTGCACTTGATAGTCCTGGACGCGACAGGGGGCAGATGCACGAAAGCCTCTAAGTCAGTCAGATAGCCAACTAGCTGAGCAGAAGATAAAACTTTTTAAGGTGTCCCGTAACCGGCAGGTGTGAAGGCCCTCTCTTGAGACTACAAATCCACCTTACGAAAAGGATCAAGTGCGCGCAGGAGAAAAGCAAAATGAAATGCGGCAGGGCTGCCATGCTCCTAACTCCGCCCTTCCCGTGTTCGGTGCAGCAACGGCGCTCTCGCTCTCGCCTCCCCGCCTTCCACCGTCTTCTACGCGCACCGAGGAGCGCCGGTAGAGGTCCCGCCGCCTTGCCCTCCCCTCCCCCAAACCAGGACCCACGGAGGCCAGGGAGGTTCAGAGCTTCCGCTCCTTCCCGCCCAGATAGGAAGGGGTGAGAAGAGAGACTGCAAACTCCTCGGGTCCCGGTCTCCCTCGTCCTTTACTGACCCCTCCCGGGTTCAGTCCGGCCCCGGCCCGGGCCCTGGCCCCGGACTCACTCGTCCGCAGCAGAGCGATCACAGCCAAGCCTTCCCAGATCGCCGCAGCCCCTATTCCAGGGCCGCCCCCCTACCCCAGTCGCCTACCTCTGTGGGTTCCGGGGCAGTCCCAGGAACTGCTTCCGCTGGGTCACAGCCGCTCTCCCCGCCGCGCGGAGGATCTGTAGCAAGGGAGGCGGGAACGCACACACTCTACCCCCAACTTCCGTCCGCAGGAAGTGCTTAGCGCCCTCTACCTTGCCTATTTGGGAAGAAAGCCGCCCCACTTTAGAGACGTCACTGGCAAATTTTAACCAATCAGATTCTAGGTGGTGCGGCTTCCCAGCATGCAGCTCGGAGTTGATCCAATTTCTGCAGAGAGGCAGCATTGATCCTGGGCTTTGTAGTTTTTCTGGCAGTTCCACTTGGTGTTTGGCCCTAGACGACGCTGAATGCTGGGATTTGTAGTACGTGTTGAGGTTTTGGAGGTTTTACAAGTTTCTCCCTGCGTCTTGTTTGGGGCTACGTCTGGAGAGGGGGAGACTGCAAAAGAAAAATCCAGACGTGGCAGTCCTAACAAGGTCGTGCCTTTGATGAAGTCGCTTTTGCCTTTCTTGAAAAGTTGCAGTGCGATTTGACAACACCCCGAGGGCTCCCCCTCCACCCCTTAACCTTCGATGTTTACTGAAGACTAGCCACGCCTTTACTCCCCGCTGGAAAGCCACCCTAGGTCCCCAGAGTTTGCCAAGAGTGCTAGAAAATGAGTTTACTGAAAGTCTAGGCACCCGGACTCATTCTGGGACCATCTTCCTCAGTACCCACTTGGCTTGGCCACACCCCATTTCCTCACCCCTTCTTACTTTTTGTTTTTTGCTTTTGCCCAGGCACCTTTCCAGAAAGGCTCAAACAGCTAAATTAAGTTCACCCTCTACTGCTTTGGTAGAGCGGAAGGAAGAGAATTTTAAAGCAAAGCCTGTTGCAGGGTACTCAACCAGGCACTGTTGTGTAATGCTATACACATAAAGAAAATGTAATTTGTTGACTATAGTGATTTTTGCCCTCAAGGTTTTGAGTGAATTTAACAGATTCTATTTTTTATTTATTTTCATTTTATGTATTTGGTACAGGGTCTCACTACGCTGTCGGACTCAGTGATCCTCCTGGTTCAGCCAACCCAGGGCTGGGATTACAGGCATGTGCCACCATGCCTGGACTTGCTCACCGGCTGGCTCAGCACGCCCTGGGGGCTTGGCTGGGATGGCAGGCAAGACTGGGGGTTGAATCCTGGTCCCTGCGCTTGCCAAAGCAGACACTTAAGTCTGCTGAGCTATTTCGCCAGCCGTTGGCATTTTTTTAAAAACTGCTGTACTGCTTTTTCAGAATTACAAGAATGAAACATGCTGCCACCGGTCAACTTTTCAGAATTAGCAAAACTTACCCCCCCCCCAACTGCCTCGGTAGCTCAAAAGAGTTTGGGGCTCTGGAGATAGCTTGGGCATCCAAATGCATGTCTGGCAAGACCAAGGACCCGGTTTCGATCCCCAGGCCCTGGAACCCTGGGCACATCTTGCGGGCCATCAAAACCGGGCGTGGTGGCACATGCCTGTAATCCTAGCAGTGGGGACGCTGAGACAGGATTACTACTAGTCCAATCTATGTAGTGAAACCCTGCACCAAATAAATAAATAAGTAAATTTTAAAAATGAGAGAAGTAAGAGTTTGATGGGGAGGTGAGGCATTTGGGGAGCAGAAGATTAAAACAGGGAACATCTAGACAAACTCCCTAGCTTTGCTGGCTGTGAATTACTTGCTTTTATCACCAATACCTTTTTATGTGTATTAAATGAATGAACAAATGCTATTTCTCTAAAATCCCAATGGCTGAACTATCATTCATTTGTCCAAGGCGTATTACATTTCGTTTGTGCCGTTAGCCTACAATTATTTCTCCCTCCAAAAACACAATTCTTAGGACCAACAAAATGATGTCCACAAGAATAAGATATGTCTGTTCTCCCAGGGCTCTCCCTTAGATCCTACCACTGTCACCAAGAGTGGTGACAAACAACTCCTGTAACCCCAGCTACTATTGAGACTGCAGCAGGAGGGTCACACATTCTAGGCCAGCGTGGACAGTTTAGCAACTGTCTCAGAATAAAAAATTTTAAAGGGTTGGATACAATTTAATGGATGAGCACTCACTTGTCTAGCCTGTGTGTGGCCCTGGGTTTCAGCTCCATCAACAGAGAAGGCGAAGTAGACAAAGAGAGAGCTACATCTTAACAAGGGGAGCTGGGGATTTGCGGCCTCCCACAAGTGGGCACTTTGTGGCAGGCCCACATCTCTTCCAGCTGGGAACCCGTGTGGCGAGGGAAGGTTGCAAGCCGGTCGCAAATTCTGTGAGCGCTCAGGGGTGCGGCGCAGCGCGGTTCCTGGGTTTGGGTGTGAGTGCGCTGGGGTCCTCCGGTCGCACGCGGCTAGGTCTCCGCGCCCTTGGCTGTTGTCGCCAAGCGCTCCTCCGCCCCTCTCAGCCGCGGGATGCTGCTTCCGGCTTTGGGTGCGCCGTGGGCAGCCGGACTGCGGCCCGGCGGGACTAAGGCGGCCTGGTGGGCGGCATTAGCTCTCCGCGGCCTCCGGGTGGTCGCCGCGCGGGCAGCCTCTTCCCGCGGGCCGGCGGGACCAGCGGGCGGCAGCGGCGCGGGGCTGCGGGGAGCTGCGCGCCTCCTCCCGCGGCCCAGGCGAGCTCAGGTTGGCGACCCGGGAGTCGGGCTGGGCGCGGGGAGCGGGTGGCGCGCCCTTCACACCCCGTGGCCGGCTCCTGCTAGCCCGAGGGAGGAGGCGCTCCGCGTCGGGCTCGCGGAAGCGGCAGGCTCAGAGTTCCATGGGAAAGTCAAAGCGCTTACTTTGTGGGTGAGCCCAAGCACTGTGGGGGGTGCTTCCAGATCTTGCGGGTTTGTCTGGGCAACTTGAGTTGGTTCCTATTCTACCCTTGAGCAGAATCTCAGAAAAATTAATTTGTAGAGAAATTGGATGCAACACTTAAGAGATAGAACCGAAAGAATCCTCATAACCTGAGGTTTTGTGTTTTTGTCTGTTGTGACTTTTTGATTCTTCTCGATGAGATGTGGACATTTCTTTCTAATTTAAATAAAATCTATCGTTATTTTACAGTATAAAATGTCAGGATTGACCAGCACGGTTGAAACATACAAGAAAATGCCTAAAATGGAAATTAAAATTACTTAAATTTCAACATAAAGCAGTTAGGCATGCCTTTTAAAATTCAAGATGTGGGCTCTGAAATTCATTTTCAGTGTTTTCGTGATATTTGATATGGGATTTCATATGTAATTCTTTATCTCACTTTGTATGACAGCTTGTCTTGTACTCAGATTTTAAAACTAACCTTAACATATTTGAAACTGCCGGGCGTGGTGGTGCATGCCTGTAATCCCAGCACTCGGATGCAGAGGCAGGAGGATTGTTGTGAATTCTAGACCAGTCTGAGCTACAAAGTGAGCTTAAGGCCAGCCTGACCTGCATAGTAAGACCCTGTCTCAAAAAGACAAAAAAAAAAAAAAAAAAAAAAAGATATTTGAAATGCTGGAGGTATATAAAGTCATACTAATATGACTTGAGCTGTGAATGGCTCAAGTCAACTTCTGTGGATAACCCGCTTCTAAAAAAAAAAATATTTGAAATGCAATTTACTATGTATTCATTATGGTCTTTTATTTCAATAGATTTCTGCTTGGTGGAAAGGATGTGTTCGATGTTCACATACACAGCTTGACAAGTCAAAAGATGGAAGGCTGATTTATACTGGAAATCTGGCCCGGGCAGTATTTGGTGGGTAATCTGAAGTGAGGGGATTTCTTATTTTTTGTTAATTGTAACAGCTATGGTAGCATGTGTTGTCTGTTGTTTAGAAATCTTTTCAAATACAAGACAATTAGATTATACTTTTACTTCAAAAATCTTTTACTCACCCCCCCAAAAAAAATAAGGGGTACAAAAACTCTTTAAAATCTTTTTCGTTTCAAAAACATATAAATCACATTTTTGCTTAGTTATTTTTTGTAGTTATTTATTTTGAGAGTGTCTTGCTGTGTAGTCAGGTAGACCTTAAACTCACTGTTTAAGGCGAAGGAGATAGCTTAGTGGTTTGAGCGCCTTCCTGCCTCTGCCTGGCAGGCCCAAGGACCCAGGTTCAATTGATGGACACTCCCACAAGCCGCCCCTCAGAAACCCGGCGCGGTGGGTGGTGGTGGTGCTGCGCACCTATAATCCCAGCAGTGATCCCAACTCAGGGGAGGCTGAGGCAGGAGGATCAACTAGTAGTCTGAGCTGCATAGCAAGACCCTACACCAAATTTAAAAAAAAAAAACTCACTATGTAGCCCAGGGAAGCCTCTAAACTTAAGAAGATCCTCCTACCTCAGCTTCCTGAATGCAGGGATTACAAGACTGCCACCAGCTTTGTTCTGGTCGTTTTACAATTTATTTAGTGGCTTCCTTAGGTGGTAAACAGTTGCTGAGGAAAAGAAAAAGGCAGTATACTGAATGGTAACAAGTTTAAAGCACTTTTCTTAGAGCATAACTTAATATTAAGTAGACTACGTCAGAAGAACTTAGTGAAGTTGTGATTTTTGGTTCAAGTTCCAGAGGTTGTATTTCATTTTAATAACATAAAAAAGTATAACCAGATTTTGGTTAGGGATTGCTTTACAACCAAGTTTGGCTGCAAGATGTAGTGCCTGCACTTTTTTTTTTTTTTTTTTGGCAGAATACGGGATTGAACTGAGACCCTGAGGCCCTTGTGCTTACTGGGAAAACACTTATTCTTCTGAGCCATCTCCCAGTCCCTTAGCTCCTGCACTTATGCTTGATCATGATTATGTAAAATGTCTAAAATTTAATCTGTACATTTTCAAGTATATGATATATATATATTTTGAGTATATGATATTAATATGTGTTTAAAGTAGAGTTTTATTCCCTGGCAAATCCAATGGCCTGAGTTAAAATCCCCATTTCTGCCCAAAATAAAAATAAAAACAAAATAAAGTAGAGTTTTAGTTGTTTATCATCACCACTGAGTGCAGTTCTGCTGATGGGGCAATAGGTTCAAAGTGGTTAGAAATTTCTTCAGAAGTCTAAGTGTGAATAGGCCTTTGAGTGGTATCCTGTCTCACACCTAGGATATCTGGATTGTCATTGAAATGTATTTAATGATACCCCCCCCCATCATTTGTCTCAGTCCTGACACCATTTCTCAAATAGGGAAGGTTTATTGATTTGTCTGATTCCCACTTGACTCCTTTCTGGACAAGAGAAAATAGGAGTTAATTTTGTAATGGTGGGATATAATGTTTGTAGGACAGCATAACTATCATAGTGCTAGAATTGTAACTTTTAAAGGAATTTCTATTTTAGTTCTTTTAATATTATGTTTAATAGAAAGTCACTTTTAACCTAGGTCATAAGTCACTTTTTTATTTTTGATCTAGAAACAGGAAGAAACATTGATAGTGTTAACTGTTTCTGGAGATTCTGTAAACTACCAACTTGGCAGATATTGGAGGGGCTTTTATTCTACTTTATTTTATCTTATTTTATTTTTTTGTGGTACTGGGGATTGAACTTGCCAGGCAAGGAAGGGAGCTTTTAGTTCTTATTAATTTAGCAACAAATAATTACTGATGTAACATTATTTGCTGTGTATTATCTTAGGGGCTTTGTATTAGGGATGTTATTAAAACATAATGGAGAATCTTGAAGTCTGGTATAAAATAGATCAGCATAACAGATTTGAATTCAGAAGGTAGATAATCTTTTCACATGAGGGAGAAAAAGAGTCAGGGTCTCATCAAGATGGCTTTACAGGCCGGCCAGCTCAGCAGACTAAAGCACCTGCTTAGGCAAGCTCTAGGGGACCAGGGTTTGATCACTATGCCTTACTGGCCCTGTCCCGGGGACATGCTGAGACAGCAAATGAGACTGAGCCATCATGGTGTGCCTATAATCCCAGCACTTGGGAAGCTGAAAACAGGAGGATCACTTTGAGTCTGATCTGTTCAGTGAGACAGTGAGACCCATAGACCCTGTACTAAATGCATTAAAAAAAAAAAAAAAATGGCATTGCAAGCTGGGTATGAGAGTACTCTCCTGAAATCCCAGCATTAGGAGGTTTAGGCAGGAGGATCACCACAAATTCAAGGTCAGCCTGGACTACATAGTGACACTCTATCCCAAAAGAAAAAGATAGCTAAGTCTTTTAAATTGAGTTGTTTGAGCTGGGTGTGGTGGTGCGTGCCTATAATCATAGCACTCTGGAGGCTGAGGGAGGAGGATCCTTGGTAGTTCAAGGCCAACCTGGGCTACAAAGTGAGCTCAAGGCCACCCTGGGCTGCATAGTGAGACCGTGTCCCTAAAAGATGAGTTGTTTGAATATGAGTAATGTAAAAGAAAAGCAGACTCTGTGTGGATAAAAGCAAGAAGGTGGGAATATGTTTGGAAAATAGCACATTATTCCAGGTAAAATAAAATATATATGTGTATTGGATTTCTCAGGCATCTATAATAACTGTAAACTTGTTGACTTCCAACAATAGGAATTTTTCAGTTCTGGAGATAGGAAATAGGAAATCAAGGTGTTGGTAGGGCCATGAGTCTTAAAAGCTCTAGGGAAGAATTTTTCCTGACCTTATCCAGTTTCTGGTAACTTCTCAAAATCTTTAGCATTCCTTAGCTAGTTGCTGTATAACTCAGGTCTCTGCCTTGATCTATCTGCACATGGCCACCTCTATGGCTCCTGATGATCTTTTTCTGTTCTTATAGACAAGTTCATAGGCATACCTACCCTGATCCAGCACGATCTCATTTCAGTTTCGCCCGCGCGTGCGTGCGCGCGTGCGTGCGTGCGTGCGTGCGTGCGTGTGTGTCCTGCTCAGCCCGCCTGGGGGTGGGGCTGAGAGGCATGTGGTGTCTGGTATCAAAGTGTGTTCCCTGTTCTTGCCTAAGCTTGCCTAAAAAGATGGTTTGGGCCCCTAATCTATCTTGTTGGCCCCTCATCTCAGTCCTTAAAATTGCAGAGATCTGATTTTTTGTTTGTTTGTTTGTTTGGAGACAGGCTCTTTACTATGTGGCTCAGGCTTGCCTTAAACTCACTGTAACCCAGGTTGGCCTCAGACTCATGCCCATCCTCCAGAACTGCCTCATCTTTGATTGCTGTGATTATAGGTGTGTGCCACCATGCCTGATTCAGCTGATTTTCAAATAAGGTCATATTCTAAACTTTTGGATATATATGCATTTTGGGGGACAAAACTTAATGCATTATAATGTGACAAAGGTAATAGAGATACAGGGTGTTTTGAAAAGGCTAAGGAAATTTTTATAGACCATTTGTGTTTATGTCATAGCATATTTTCCTACCTGTGGGAAAAGGAAGTAAGTATTTTTAAATTACTGGTACTAAGGGGCTAGGGAGTTGACTCAATGGAATAAGTGCTTCCTTGGCAAGTGCAGAGGCCTGAGTTCAATCCTCAGTTCTGCCAAAAAAAATAAAGAATAAAATAAATAAATTATTGGTACTAGATAATTAAGCTTTTAGCCAGCGACAGTGTATGACAGTGTTGCAGTCTACTACTGTTTTTTTTTTTTTTTTTTTTTTTTTTTTTTTTTTGCAGAACTGGGGATTGAACTCAGGCCATTGGGCTTGCCAGGCAAGCGCTTATTCCATTGAGACATCTCCCAAGCCCCAATATTAGGTTCTGGCCATATCCATGCTACTCTTTTTTTTTTTGGCGGAACCAGGGATTGTCTTCTATGTTACAGTTTCACAATGGCATATTGTCAGATTGGCTTTTTGCTCATTTGTGGGAAAAATAGCATAGTATCTTGCTATGGTTTTATTGTATCTTATGAATGAGGATTAGTGCCTTTTTATTTAAGGACTCGCTCTCTATATATATTTGTCCTTAAAAATGTAAGAATTCTTAATATTGTTATAGTCTACAAACTTTTTGTTACCCTTGTAATGTAAATTGAAAATATTTTTCCCACCTATTTGTCTTTGATTTAGGGTGTTTATGTCAATCTATGATTTTTTATGTAGTCACGATATCAGTTTTCCCTGATTGCTTCTGTATTTTGAATCTTACTTAGAAAAGATTTTTTATCCCATATTACATGGAACTTCATAGATGTTTCTTCTTAAACTGTTTTTTTTTACATTGAAATCACTGGATTTTTCCAGGTATATGACATGAGGGATGAACTGAATTTTATCTTTTTCTATATGGTATTCAGTTGTCCTAACATCACTGTTTTAAAAAGACCATCTTGATGGGTATCGTGGTTTGTGATTATAATCCCAGCACTTGAGAGGCTGAGGCAGGAGGATTCTTGGAAGTTTGAGACCAGCCTAGACTATAAAAATGAACTCAAGGCCAGCCTAAACTGCATAGCAACACCCTGTCTCAAAAAGATAAATAAGCAAACCAACTAACTTTTGCCCACTGATTTTAGAATATATCGTAAATTAACATAACCAAATGGGTTTGTTTATGGATTTTTCATTTTATTCCATTGATTTGTCTGTTTATTTGTGCATTAACACTATTTTTTAAGAGTCTGTGTTTTAATATTTGAGAGAAATCACTTCTCTTTGCTTTTTTTAGTTATTCCAGATGAACAAAATTACTTTCTTTTTCTATTTTAGGAAAGGGTCTACAGGGTGTTCAGGGTCTCAGGGTGTTTGGACTCATAGTGATCCACCTGTGTGTAGCCTCCGAAGAGCAGGGATTACAGGTGCGCCTCTCAGTGGGCCCTGGGGGCAGGGCCTGCATGGCAGGCCAGGAGATCTAACCCCAGTGGGCGCTTTAATCCACTGAGCTATGTGGCTGGCCCCAGATGAACTTTATAATCAATTTGTTTAGGGTCTCAGTTTGTATATATTCCATATAGATGATATTTTTAGAATCTTAAAGTTAAACTAAGAAACTTTAATTTATTGTGAAACTGGGGGTTGAACTCAGACCCTTGTGCTTGCCAGGCAAGTGCTTATTCTACTGAGCCATCTCTTTGGCCCCAGAAACTATTTTAAGTCATTTAAAAATACAATTTATGGGACCAGGGAGAAAGCTCAGTAGAATAAGCACCTGTCTGGGAAGTGCAAGATCCTGAGTTCAGTTCCTGGTACTGCAAATAAATAAATAAGTATATGTATAAAAATAATAATAATAAAATATATATATATATACATACACACACACACATATATCACAAGTTATATAAAATTTGCTAACTTAAGCATTTCCAAAGTTATTTAATCTCTGATGTCATAAGTAAACCCAGTAACTCACTGGTGTGATATGAATATTGTAAAGAAGTTGACAACCTAGAATTCTGTGTTGGTTATTTCTAATCTTGCTAGAACAACAACAAAAATACCCAACACCTATAGCTCAAAGAAGAGGTTGATTTTGGCTCACAACTTGTAGAGATTGAGGCCATGGGTGGCTGGATGCAAGGCAGTGCAGCATGGCGAGGAGAAGTGGCTCTGGGTAGCAATAGGGAAGCAAGGAAGAGAACAAGGAGGAGCCAGGAAGGGAAATTGGCTTCCATGCCACAGCCGATCCTACCTAACTGCAAGCCATCTAGACATCAGAATAATCCAGTCCCCTTCAAAAGCCCCATTTATGAGTATCTAGACATAAACCTTAACACATGACCAGGTGTGATGGTGCACACCTGTCATCCCAGCACTTTGAGGCAGGAGGATCACTGTGAGTTCAAGGCCAGCCAGGGATACATAAGTAAGTTCAAGGCCCCAGCCTGCACTGCATAGGGAGACCCTGTTTCAAAATAACACAAAACAAAACGGATGCTAAGTTTTGGTGATTTGCTGTTGTTTCATTGTTATTGCCGTTATTTGTTCAGTTTTTGTTTGTATGTGTGGTACTAGGAATTGCACCCAACCCTTACCACTGAATTCTATATATCCTCAGCCCTTTTTATTTTTTATCCTGAGACAGTTTCTCATTAAGTGGTTACATTGTCCCAGCTAGACTCAAATTTGCAGTCCTCATGCCTCAGCCCAAGTAGCTCGGATCATTGTTATACTACATGTCAGCTGATTTCCTGTTTTAATTCTAAGCATCATTTAACCTAGTAGAATATCCAATGTTAAACCTTTTACATAATATAGAAATACTTGTTAATAGAGAGTTTTGTTTGGTAATCTCTTGTCAGAATAGGCTTTTTGAGTATAATAAAGTCTTAAGTAATACTGATCATTTATTGATGGAAACGATCCCTAAACAGATTTCCTAGCTGGTGAGGCAAGCGCTTATTTACTGAGTCATCTCCCCGGCCCCCAGTGTGGCCTATCATCAGTGTATGAGCTCTAGAATCAGATTACTTGAGTTTGAATTCCATCCTGCTTATTTGATAGCTCTATGACATTATTCATTTTTCTTTTCTTTTTTGAGACATGGTTTCACTGTGTAGTTCAAGCTGACCTTGAACTCACTCTTCAGCAAAGGCTGGCCTTAAATTTACAGTAATTCTCCTGTCTCAGTCTTCTGAGTGCTGGAATTATACGTGTGTACCACTATGTTCAACTCATTTTTCTGTTTTAGTTAGTTAACTACCTAATAATTATTGGTGCCCAGGATTCATCTGGGGCAGTAATGGTAGGCTTTTTAGAGCTTTCAGTGATACAAATAGCGGGCTGCAGCACATGTGTCATAGGTTGGCCACTACTGCTGTAGGATATGATAGGCACATCCTCAACTATTAAGATATAACCTAGCCCTATTCTTTCTCTTTTCTTTCTTTTTTTTTTTTTCTACGACAATTTTTCACTTGTCTAGCCCAGACTGGTCTGGAACTCAAGATCTTCCCATAGCAGTCACCTGAGTGCTGGGATTACAAGTATGCACTAGCACATCAAATTCTTTTTATTATTTTAAAGAATTTTATGTGGGGGTTAAAGTGCCTGCAAGCAGGTGCAGGGGCCAGGCATTCAATCCCTGGGCCTGCTGTGCTGGCCCCACCCCCGGGGCACACTGAGATGGCAGTTGAGACTGGGCAAGGTGGTATGCACCTGTGATCCTAGCTCATGGGAGTCTGTGAACAGGTGGATAACTATGAGTCTACCTACTGAGACCCTAAACACCCCGTAGACCCTTTCCTAAAATACAAAAAAATGTATATATATATATGTACACACACGATGACAGTTATACATCTCTTGTCTTTATTTTTCCCTTTGAGACTAGGTCTTACTGTGTAATTCAAGGTGGTGTTGAACTCACTATGTAGTGTAGGCTGACCTTGAGTTAATGGTATTCCTTCTGCCTCAGCTTCCCAAATTCTGGGATTACAGGTGTGAATCACTATGCCAGACCTACACATCTCTTCATAAGAATTTTCTATAGACTTCATGAATGAAATATATAATATGCTTAGGACAGAGTCTGATATGTAATAAGTACTATATTTATGTTTTGATTTTGTTATTGGTGTTTTGATTTATAGGAGTAGAAAAGTAGAATTAATGGGATAGATTGATTCTCTTTTAAAAATTATTTATGTTTTTATTAATCTCCAATTTCTTTCCCATTTAGGTGTGAAATGTTTCTCTTATTCTACAAGTATGCTCAGCCTTACACTTTTACCGTACCTGTTTTCACAAAGTAATATATTTGGAAGTCTACCTTTGCAAATCCTATTTTATGGTTGTATAGGAAGCTTTACAGTGATTACCCCAGCACTACTTCATTTTCTTACAAAAGGCTATGTCATTCGGTTGTACCATGAGGCCACAACGGACACTTACAAAGCCATTACTTACAATGTCGTGCTTTCGGAAACAAGCACAGTGTTTCACCAGAATGATGTGAGGATTCCAGACAGCATGCATGTGTTTACCACATTTTATGCTAAAACAAAGTCACTGTTAGTTAATCCAGTACTTTTTCCAAATCCTGAAGACTATAACCATTTAATGGGCTATGACAAACCATTTACTTTTGATACAGAAGACAATGAGAAGAAACAGTTCGAAGATGAGAAATGAGCCTGTTTTTATGTGTGTGCTTAAATATAATTTATGTTTCCAGGTGTAAAATTTCCTTTACTTTTGTATTATTACTACTAAAAATAATTTGTGACTGTCAGCTTTTATTAATTTTCAGAGAATGATTATAATTGAGTAACTATGTTTGAAAAATAAAAAATGATCTCATGTTTGTTTGAAGAAGTTAATATACTCATATATGCTCTTATATGCATGGATGGTATAAATGTGGTCACCCTAAACTAGGGATCAAATGTCAGAACCAAACAGGAGGGTTGTGGTTTTCTTTGAATATTTGGGTATTTCTAAGTGTATGAATATTCTTTGCTCACAAAAACATTTTGAAAGAGTCATTGTTGCCCACAATAAAAATGTCTGTATAGTTTGTGGCCTGTTATAAGAGGAAGGAGGAAGCAAGGGACAGGAACATTCTCTTCCAGGTCAGGTTCGAGTGACCCACCTCTTTAGTCAGGCCCCATCTCCTAACAGTGCATTTAGCTCTGATCTCATTGATGGATTAATCCACTGGTGAGCATAGTACCCTTGTCTCTGAATACACGGGATGTTTTAGGTGTAAACCAAAACGTGTAAAGCGAGGTTGATGGGAGAAAGAACAGGAGCAGCCCTAATTTATAGGAAGAACTGCTTCCTCAATGGCTCACTCACATGTCTGACCATTTGGTGCTGGCTTTTTGGCAGGTTTCTTATTTAGTTCCCCCCCCCCTTTTTTTTTAAGACATCAACTGTTCCTTTTATTTTATTGAGACAAATATCAATGAAACAGTTTCAAAGCTGATAGGATATTTTCAACAATTAATATGTTTTACATTGTTATTTTTATCCTCTTAGTGGTTCTTCCACTGTATTCCCTTTGTTTGTTTAATCCTGTCAGATATGGGTATTCTATTGGCGTTCAAATACTATAGGTGCTTGAATTCAGCAAGACACTCCAACAGAGTCCAGCAGTCTACAATAGTAGTTATCCACAGAATTTTACAGCTCAGCATATCAATATGTCTTTACCTCGATTTTATACTTTTCTGCTGGATGGTTAAGACCAAGATAAAGACCTATATAACAAATGTAATCTTTTTTGTATCTGATAAGGTCAGTCAAGTCCCCTAGGATTTATCCTGTAACTACTGCACTTTGTAGATCCTTTGTCAATGTCAGCCTTGTGGATAAGTCAGCCATTGCTTGACCAATTTGCTCTCTGAAAGCCTGAGAGAGTTTTTCTCTCCATGTGACTCTCCTTAGGCACACTATACATCATCCATTGCATTCCTCTGTGGCTCCATAGTCTCCTTGGTCAGAAAATTTGGGGCACTACTGAGTTAACATGATGTTACAGTTCAGGTTCTCCTATGTCCTGAGTATTCACTGACATTGAAAGGCTAGGGCCTTGTTGGCTTACCTTGCAGCCCTTCCTTTTCTCCAGTTTGATCTGCAAATTTAGGTTGTTAACCCTCCAGAAGAGAAGCTGATTATTACCCTGTAACTTACGCAGTTTGGTTTACCCTCACTATCTGTCTAAATATCAGACATTTTAGGCATAATGTGGAACAGGTATTTTCCATTGTTGAAAGAAAATACCCAACACTCAAGGAAAGGCTTAATTTAGCCCAGTCTATA
This sequence comes from Ctenomys sociabilis, assembly GCA_004027165.1. Lineage (NCBI taxonomy): Eukaryota > Metazoa > Chordata > Mammalia > Rodentia > Ctenomyidae > Ctenomys > Ctenomys sociabilis. The sequence continues at coordinate 138,260 of PVKA01001575.1, forward strand.
GAGGTTTCAGTCCATAATTAGGCTGCAGGGTGGTCTGGCAGAGGGATAACAGTTCGTGGTGGGAAGGACAGTAAGAGCAAAAAGGGCAAAACAAGCCTCTTTCTGCCCCTTTCATCCACACTGCTGGGTGGTGCCAGTCTATAATCAGTAGACTGATCAGCAGTCACAACCCTAATCCCAGCATCATATCTGAATCTGTCACACTCTAGATTCAGCTACCTCTGAAACACTGCCCCCCCACCAGGTGAGACATTGAGGTTCCCTCTAGGCACAAACCATAACAGCAGGAGACTTGTTTCTCCCCAGATGGGTTGCTGTTAACAGCTTCTTCCTCTGAAGCCACCAAGCCAAGAGAGCAAGTTGGAAGTGATAAGGTCTTGTTTGCCCTACATAGAGTTGCACAGCCCCATTGCACTGTACTTAATTGGTTACACAGCCTTGTTCGGTATAGGAGGTAATTCACAGGACTGTACAAGCCAGAAAGAAAGGCTCTGAGAACCATCTTGGAGGCTGGCTACCTCAGTGTTTTTCTCTGAAGATCAGCTACATAATGTCTTTCCTTTCTTATTAGTATATATTTGTGATACCTAATGAATAAGTTCCTAATAGGCGGTCAATACCAATATATATTCTTCATCCCTAGATCTCTGTCCATATACAAAAGGTGTATCTCCCTATTTTCTATCATCTGTTTTACTCTTTATACTTTGGATTTCTCATGTAAAAGAATCAATCCAAAATTTTACTTTTTTTTGTATTTTAGTTCAGGGCCTCACTATGTAGATCGGTACTTGTAGTGATCCTCTTGTTTTCAGCCTCTCACATGCTGAGATTACAGGTGTGCCACCACACCCAAGCTCAATCAGTGTCTCAGTGCACCCTGAGGGTGGGGCCAGCATGGGGTGTGGCCCCTGCCTCTGCCTAAGTCTGCCTAAGCAGGCTCTTTAATCAGCTGAGCTATCTGGCCGGTGCAATATTTAACCTTTGATTTATTTTAGCATTATGGTCTCAAGGTACATCCATTTTCCTACAAAAGACAAAAAGATTCATCCTTTATGGCTGAATAGTAAAAATGTGTATATATCACATTTTCCCCATTCATTTATTGATGGCCATGTAGGCTACTTCCAATATATTTATTTCATGTGATACTAATAATTGATTCTCAAGGCCAAAATCCACTGATTCGTTAGATGTAAAATCATTGTTTTATTTTGTCTTTTTTTTTTTTTTTTTTTTTTTAATTTTTGGTACAGTGTCTCACTATGCAGTGAGGACTCCTACTAATCCTCCAGTTTTCAGCCTTTCCAGTGCTGGGATTATAGGAGTGCCTCACCATGCCTGGACTTGGCTCAGTGCATCCCTGGGGGATGGAACCCTGGTCCCTGCACTTGCCTAAGCAGGCGCTTAGTCTGCTAAGATATCTTTGGGCCCTATATTTCATTTGTTAGTGGAAATGGTCCCAAAAGTAGAGATAATGTACAAGAAGGCAAGAAAAATTTACCCCTCTACTTTGTAACTCAGTTCTATTTGTACAGAAAAACTGAAAAAACAGGCGTGGTAGCACATGCCTGTAATCCCAGGACCCTTGGCTGAGGCAAAGGATCTCAAATTTAACCTCATCTTGGGCAATTAGCACATTAGTGAGAACTTGTCTCAAATAAAAAGTATGTGTTTAAAAGTACTGAAAGACAGTGTCAGCCAGATAGCTCAGTGGACTAAATCATCTGCTTAGGCAGACACAAGGACTGGGTCCCAATCCCCAGTGTGCTGTGTGGGAGCCAGGGCGTCGCGATTGAGGCTGGACCTGGTGGCACGCACCTGTAATCCCAGTGCTTGTGAGGTTGAAAACGGGAGGATCACTACGAGTCTCGATTTGCGTAGTGAGATCCTGTAGACTGTATTAAAATACATTATAAATAGGGATTCCTAGCATATCTTGATAATTAGATGTAAAAATATACTATTTGTGGACTTAAATAATTGATGTATTTCAACTTACTGCAGACACTTTATTGATAGACGCATAGGTATATTAAGAGCCCCATAAGATGTTCATTATCTAATTACCAGAAACCGAATGCTTTATGGCAAAAAGGTGTTCTACAGATGTAATGAAATTAAGGGTTCTGAGTCGTATTATTCTGGGTTATTCAGCTGGGACCATTTGTGTAACAGGAGGCCTGGCACAGGGCCGGAGAAGGTGGTGGATGATAAAAGCAGAGAACTGAGCAGTGCACTTAAAAGATGGAGAAAGCGGAAAAAGCAAGAAAAGGCTTTTCTCCTGGAGTCAGAGAGGAACCAGCTCTACTGACACTGAAACACTTTGCTCCAAAGCTGCTCAAGCTGCTTTTCAGGACACAGAATCTTAGGACCTGAACTAAAATGACTTTGAGAGCCTGGGGAGACAAGGTCTTCAGTGAGCAGAAACTACAGAAGGGAAACAGCTCGTCTTGGACCTAGACTAGAAGTCAAGGGTCTTGTCAACAAATGCAGGAAGACAAAAATAACAGAGCACACAGAAACTACTAACTACAAAATATCACAGTTCCACTTGGACCCTGGGTGCCCTATGGGGGTGAGGAAAAGACCTCACCAGGACTTCTGGTTACAACCAGTTGCTGTATCCTCTTTGCCCCAACCTCTTCAATTCCTTCTGTGCAGCCTGGTAAACAAGGCAAGTAGGAGCATGACTCCAACAAAGCTTTTTTTTTTTTTTTTTTTTTGCAAAACCTGGTGCATAGTGTTGTCTTCTTAATATAAATATTTTGGCTTCCTTTGGAGAAACTGATTTTGGACTTCTGACCTCTAGAACTGTAGGCTATATTTGTAACTTTTTAGCCCCTTAAATTTGTAGTAACTCATTACAGCTGCAATATGAAACCAGTAACATTTTTCTTCTGTGAGAGGAATCCTTTTCAAATCGGTTATCTAATATGATAAAGTGTTTCTGGCTAATTTTGTACATTTCTATCCCAAACCTGAAATCAATCATTTTTCCAAGGAATTCTGATTTCTTTTAGTAGCAAATGATTATTTTGAGATCTTCATGGGTTCTTGCTTCTTTTTGGGATACTGAGACAAGGTTTGGCTTATATAGCCCGGGGAGGCCAAAACTTGCAATTTTTTTTTTTTTTTTTTTTTTTTTTTTTTTTAAACAATTTATTTAACTGAAATGGACTTCCATTTGTTTCTGAAGTGACTTCCTTTAATTTGATGCATCTTTTCCTCAGGATTATTTACAGGATATTCAAGCCAATATAAATATCTTATAAATATTTGATTATTTGGGTATACACCAGCACAATACCTCAGCAATCTTTGAGCAAGAAAAATACTGGAGAGTATGGACTACACACAATTACTAGGTACAGTGAGCATCTGCTGCAAATATTTCTGAGGTAAGAAGGCACCACATACTTATTCAACTAAGAAATCCACCCTTAGAATACAGGATGATTTTATTTTTACATGAGACCTAGAACTCTTAAGCTGCCAATTAGGTACTGAATGGCAGAGCAACACCCCCAGTTTATGCCATGAATTCATAGGGAATAGGTTCCAACAACTGAGGTTCTTTTCCATTGGTCCTTACAAAGTGTGCTTCTCTGGGAGGGGCAGGCTGGCGCTTCAGCTGAATCCAGGTGCCTTTCTCTTTGGCTTCCTTCTTTTTCTGGTCATTTTCCTTGACACATTTCAGGAAACTATCACAACTTTTTGAGTGTTTAATATGCTCAATATGCACATTAATCCTCTTGGCAAGTATCTTGCCCTTAACTTGCTTGTTTACAACAATGCCAACAGCATGCTGGGTAACGTTGTAGACTCTTCCAGTTTTGCCATGGTAATATTTGTGAGGCCTTCCTTTTTGCACAGTACCCATTCCCTTGATGTCTACAATATCACCCTTTTTGTAGATTCGCATGTAAGTGGCCAAAGGAACAACCCCATGTTTTCTAAAAGGCCTGGAAAACATATACCGGGTTCCCCTCCTCTTGCCCTTTGTGTTAGTAATTTTGGCAAATTACTGGAAGATGGCAGTTCTGGCCAAAAGGAAAGGCCTTGCAATTGTTTTGACTTGGCTTCCCGTAGTGCTGGGGTTGCAGTCCTATAGCATGCCAACTTGACATTTTTTTAAAAAAATTTTGTCAACAGGGTCTTCTTATGCAGTTCAGTCTGGCCTTGAGCTCACTTTGTAGCCTAGGCTACAACAATCTTCCTGCCTCAGACTCCTGAGCAGTGGTATTACAGGGGTGTGCCACCATGCCCTGCCAGATTGACTTTAAACCTTTTATTTTAAAAGTGTGATAAACACATAACAAAATTTACCATTTTAACCAATTTTAAACATATAGTTCACTAGTGTTAATTATCTTGCTGGACAACAGATCTCTAGAACTTTTTCAACTCATTAAGCCTGAAATTATATCCCTTGAATAACTTCCCATCTCCCTTTTGTGGATTTTTGCCTGTAAAGACCAAACCAACCCTTCCCGGTGGCAATGCCCCCCTTTTTCTGTTAGAGCTCAAACAAACATTTCTTGTTGTTCCTGCCAGAACCTAATGTTAGATAACTGCTCCCCATTTACCCCCTCCCCAGCACTGCACCCAGCCCCACGCTAGACTGGCTCCATCTTAGCCCTTTGTTTCACCTGTTGCTAAATGTTCTGGGAAAGTTACATGCAACTAGGCAACCACAAGGTTGCTCTAAAGCCTCAGCAACCTCCAGGTGACCCTCAATCTCGACAAAGGAACAATTGCTATTGGCTTCTGTAACCTGCTTGCTCAAGTTTCCCTGTTAACCCCTAATGGCCACAAGATGCTCCCCCCAAGGTTACCCAAGCATTACAGAAATATGTTATTCTGTCAAAAAATATTCCCTTCTCACTGAGCCAATCAATGTAAAGGTCAACCCCTATTAACCAATGCAATTAGCTTCTGTAACACAGCTTGCCTCAGCCCCCTTCACCCCATCCCGCGAGACCATA